>VZTU01031434.1:29371-59373 GCA_013400835.1 Zapornia atra | reverse complement strand
CCGGAGCCCACCGCCCCTCGGCGGTGCCCCCAGCCCTGCCGCCGCCGGGCCCCTCTGCGCCCCGCGGGGCAACCTCGGCGGCCTTTGAAGGCTGCTGAGGGGCTCCCAGGGGAATTGGCCCGTCTCGCGGGTAGGGGGGAGGTGTCCAGGGTCCCCTGGCCCAGCGAGTGTCCGAGGAAGGGGTCGACGCCCCACACCGCCCAGCTTCACATCCCTCCGCTTGCAGAAGATGGGGCCTGGGAAGCCCCCTGAGTTGGTAGGGGACAAGGAAGAGCAGCGGGTCCTGCCGTGGCTGGGGGCAGCTGCCCAACAGCCTGCCAGAGAGCAGCCCTCCAAGGGGGTTTGAGCCACCCCCTCAGTGTTGCAAAAAGAGGAAACTGAGGCACGAGGTAGCTTCTCTGCAAGTGAGGGACTGTAGAAGGCCACTGCCACCGTGCCCCAGCCTGAAGGCCACATTGAAATCCTGGCCGTGGCTATGGGTGCCATTGGTGTCAGGATGCGAGGAGCCTTAGCCTCTGTGTTGGGATCCGAGTGGAACTGGCTGAGCAGAACAGGCAGGCCCAGGGCTGTGCCAGCCACAGGGGGCTGAAATCCCACCTGAAATGCTCCGCGGTGCTCATTTACATATAAATACCTGTGATCCTCTTATTTAATCTCCTCATCTCTGACTTTCAGAAGCCTCTGGTAGCTAGAAGGCAGGATCAGACAACTCAAAGAGACTGATTGTCTTGGGTGCACACAGAAATCTCTGTTACAGCAAGCAACGCCTTGACGCTAGTTGTCAAGGGCTTTTCCTCAAGTTTTGAGGTTGGTTGTAACCAACAATGGCACCTCTGGCTTTGAAATCCCGTCTAGCTCCATAACCAAGTGTTCCCCGTAAGCCATCTATCTTCCTGCCCTGCTTTACTCTGTGCCTTCAATGCAGCCAGGCACTGCAGGAGATGGTGTGTGTCCCCTCACTGTTCACCAAGATGGAAGGTTATTCCAGCATCCTGCTGGGAGGAGCAAAATCTGGGAAAGAGTTATCCAGGATCAGCTGACATCTGGTCGGGTTCAACGGCAGCTGTGCCATTTTTCTGTGCTTTCTTGGGCTCTGCTTCCTCACTCTGTTTTGGTTTTAAGACTACTGTTAACTAATTTTGCACTTACAAAGCATCCTCCCCAGCAAGTTGTGCTTCTGTCTGTGAGCAGTACTAGCCTATAAATCTATCCTGAAGAGACATCTAATTATGTCACTGCTTATGCTGAGCAATGTGGTTTTCGTTGTTGGGTTTTGGGGTGGTTTGTTGTTTTTTTTAAACTCAACCTTTCACAGTGCACTTCTTTGGTTCGGAGTCATTGATTGCCTTGCCTCACGACACAGTGCAGGTAGAGTTATGGCTGAACTCAGCTAGCCTCTAGTTTGGAGAAGCATCATAGGATCAGGCTCACCCTGAGTCACCCCGATGCGAGTGCCATAATAGGAGAAAAACAAGTGGCAAACGATAAATACGTTTTAAAAGATTCATTGCTTTCTGGCCTCTTGATGCCTGGCGCTGCGCAAGTGGTGCTGCACGAGGAAGCTTTCTATGTCCAGAGGGTAAAAGCAACTCATACCACTCCTGGAACAGAGTGCTAGCGGGGGTCTCCCAGGACCCACGCTCCCTCCCGGATACCAAGGGCCATCACCTCACATAAGCGTGGTTAGCCACTGTGCTGGATTACATAGGTCACTGTGAACATGTGGTTGTTTTGGGTTTTTTTTTCTGTGTAGTCAAAGGACTGAATATGAAACACGAGGTAAAGGATTAATCCTCCATTCCACGCTGGCATTCAGGCATGTGACAGTGTATTTCTCCAAGTTAGTTTTTATCGCATGGGAATGGGTAGAGGTGAAAACCAAAGCGCGTCTCATGCTAGCATCAAGACACCATGCTACCACAGAAGGCCAGGTGCCCGTGAACGGAGAGGGGTGCTTGTACAGCCGCCACCCCCCCTTTACGCACAGAGGAGGCCTCAGTGTCTCTGGGAGGCTGGGGGGAACCGTCCTTGGCCCTTTGCTGGGAAGACAAGAGCAGTGATAGAGCTGGAGTTGTTAGTGGGAGCATGAGTGTGTGTAGTGTCGGGCCACGTACCGAGGCAGGGAAAAAGTGTCTTATCTCTTTGGTACAGCCAACCATCTCAGCACAGACAGCAGAGCCTTACCACTCTGTACAAAGGCACGCATTCTACAACCAAACTCATGGCATCTGACAAACTGCTCACTTTTATTCCAGACTTTGGCAATTTGAAACTGTAAACCGCACAGGAGCAGCGTGTACTACCTGAGCGCACAGGAAATAAATCTGCCAGGAATCTTTGCTCTTTTGTGATGGGCCCATAATGGGGAGCTTGCATCAGAAGCACCGGAGTAAGGGGAAAGCAAATGCGTTTACAGTTGTGGTTTCAAGCTGTGGCCATAATGGATATGGTAATTCTTCATTGCTGGCTACACAACCAAAGTAGTATCATAAAAACGCTTTCAGCTAAAAGCTTCATTATGGGAGTGAACGATGCTTGCCTGAAATTTTGAAGGTTGCAATGCTCTGGTGGGCCAAAGAAATTGGGAATCATTGCTCTGCAGGGAAGATGTTACTCTGTTACGTACATCAATATTTCATTTCTGCTGGCGCTTACTTTACAGTCACTGGTACTTCAAAACCAAACAGTTTTTATACATATGGGATCACAAATTTTGAGAACCATGCACACGTATGCCCAAGGGTCTGTGCCATCAAAGTTCAGCTGTTGCCTGAGAAGCACAGCGAACAAAGCCTGGGCTCATGCAAGCGTACATCTCACATGTGGATACATTTCTCCTGTGTTTAATAAAGTACAGGCTCCATCCGAAGCTTTCTCCATTCTTGGGGCACTGTCAGCATCACTCCCCTGAACTCCCTGGTGTCTCACAGGGGTTACTCTGCAGCCGCAGCCTCTCCCTTATTACAGCATCTGCACGCATATACACCCAAATTGATTGTGTGAGCCTCATTTCCTAGGGAACCGAGGCTAAACACATGCCAATAAATTACTTCTTAAGCCCTCACCCAGCCCCTGTGGCTACACCATGATATCACCCTCTCCACATTACCTCACTCCCGTCCACCACCCCTGTCCTTTGCATCTCCTCCTTTCCCTCCTGCCGTTTGAAACACCAGCCCTGAGGGATGGGGTTGTGCTTGCGGAGCTGTGGTGAAGTCAGTGACTGCCTCAACTGCCCTGCATTTTAGGCGGCCATTCAAGAAGCCCAGATTTTTGGCAAGTGGTCTTTGTGACAGGGCAGTAACCTATCCTGCTGAAGAGAAAGAAATCTGCAGCCGTGTTATTTGGTGGAATTAGGAAGCAGGGTATTAGTTTTGAACAGCAGGTCCCTGAGTTTGTAGCCAAGAAGGCTCAGCTTGAGTGGGACCGGAGGCGCCTGTGTCATCTTGAGCAGCGCTTCTCCACAGACCAGACCGCAGCCCTGCGCTGGCACCTGAGGCATGGCCAAGGGACAGAAACGTGCCAGGACTGTGAGGCCTGAGCAGGAAGCCTAGAGCGGGGCTACACATGCAGGCATCAGAGCCAAATAAATGCTGGGATGACCGTGGGGTTGGTGTGAGCCCCCAGAGCCATCACGCATGGATTGTACAGATGCCTCGGGTAAGAACTCGGGCCTGCAGCACCCTTCTCTGGGAGTCTCCCCTCCTGATTCCCTAAGGAGCTTAACCAGGACCTTGCTCTTAGTCTGAGTGGGGAGTAGAGGGTTGTGAGGAGGGAACCCCCAAATGCATGTTCACCAGTAGATGAATGGAGTGTAAATGATGAGGCAACTTCTCATCCTCAATTTTGGGAAGATGCCGGATGACTCTCATTATCCCAGCTTCTGAGCTGCCATGCACTACCCAGACTCTTAGGTTGAGGCACGATGGGCCTCTAGTGAATGTAGGGCCAACTAACTTGGCTCAAAGGCTTCAGGGAAAGTAACTGGAGGAGATACTTTCCTAACCAAAATTCAAACTCAGGTAAGTGTGGTTAAGCATGATGTGAGGATGCACACAACACACAGGTAAGTTAAATCTCTTTTCTTTTTCCAGTGCAGTTATTTCTTGTATCACTTCCCTGTACTTTGGTCACCTTCCTGTTTTTTTCTCCTACTCTTCCAGCTTTGTTTTTTGCTTCATTTCCTTGCTCTTGTAATTTTCTTTCTCACTGTGTTTTCTCCATTTCTTGCCTCTGCTCCAGCTGCAGCATTTGTACTACCCATGCTTGCTTAAAGCTCTATTTCAGATCTGATGTAGCGCAGTGCTGTACCTTCCCCCTTTTGCCCCGCTAGCAGATGTCTTTATTTTGCAGGTTTTACTGGGGACATTGCTAACCAAAGGCACACAGGTCTGGCACTAGCAGACTTGTATAAAATGCACGTGGCTTGTATAAAATGCATTCTTTAATAGTTAGTGCATTTGATGGGCTTTGGGTATTCCATTAGCTAGGGCAGTAAAATGCCTAAACACCTCTGACAACCTGGCCCTTAAACTCTTCCCTTGGCATCCCTTATTCAAGGTGAGGTTTTCTAGCCTAAGACATGCTCCCAAGGCATCATTTACCCATGGACTTCAACTAACACCCAGGTGTGATCACCCAGGCAAGCCATGCCCACTGGCATTGGGCACAGAACTACACCCATGTCCAGCCTGTGTAACCATGTCTGCTTTGCAATTGCCACAGCCTGGCCAAGGGTAGCTTGATGTTCACAGTGCCTCGTAGATTCAAACTGCTTTCAGATCCAAGTCATGGTGCTCCACCTGGAGCAATAGCTGGCATGGAGGTAACAAGGTTCCCAGGCAGTCCATTAGCACTTGCAAGGCCACCCTCCACCCAGATGTGGGATAAGAGTTATTCCAGCTGCCAGATGTGAGCCTACACCATTGGGTAGATGCTGCTTGGTCACAGCGACTGGCTTGTAGATGCTTCCCAGCACATCTACCCTGGTGCACAGGAGGTGCAACTCATCTGCTTAGACAAGCAAGTGCCTTATTCCATCCTAAATGAGACAGTAGCTAGCAAGATGTCTGTACACACAGTTATTTTGTGGGTTCCTAGGTGCTGCTGCCACAACTTGTTTGATTTGAGTCTGACCCCAGAAAGTCCCTCAGTGGTCGGTAATGCAATGGGCAACTGCAGAGCTTGGCAAAATAGCCTTGGGACTGGCATCAAGGTGAGGTGAGGCAGCTGAATGGGCCCATACAATTCATAAGGTGTATTTCCTAGTGTGTAGCACTACACTGCAAACCAGCATGCGGGTACAGACTGCCACGGAAACACACTTCAAGGCAGAGTCCCGACCTGCCTCCAAGCCTGCTAACACTGCCACAGGCACTTCACAGCCCATGCTGTTAAACATGGCATTATTCTCCACAAGTGAGGAGACATTCATTACTGCTGTCCACTTCCTTCCCCGTTACCTCCCTCATTTTGCAAACAGATTCACCAGGAAGTTGCTACGGTCACTTCTGGCAGAGCACAGAGTCACACCCAGGACTCCTCTGCAGCAGGATGAAGAATTTCATCTACTTTGTCCTTCTGCATTACTGAGCTACAGATGATGTACTTGGCTCTGCCATGCTCCGTGCAGCCCTTCCCCAAGATGATATTGCTGCAGAGCGGGCGGTTGTCCGCCACAGGCAAATCCCAATTCCCACAATTAAGAGCACTTCCTCCATTAGCTGAAACAGTAGGGGATTGTGCTCCTGCATGCAGCAGGAAATCAACCCAGGATGTCTTGAGCCCAGACAAAGGCCGTTACAATCTATCAATTATATCGCAACAAAACACAAATGTTCCACCTGCCACTCACTTGCCTCACCTCCCAGTCGCTGCTGTCACGCAGGGGCAGGCCCGACCTTGGAATGAAACAGCCACCAAAATTTCTGAGAGGCCTGCAAACTCCTGCCACCCTGCTGTAAAGAAGCAGGCGCTGGCCCTTCGCCAGCCAAAGGTCATCACTTGTGGCTTGGCTGTTGGGACTCACAGCTCTTGACTATCAAGTCAGGGCACTAACGGCCAGAAGCGCCACAGGGCATTTCAAGGGACTGTGTTGATTAGTGCCCTTCCCATGCTCTCTCAGCCATGCCCTTCTCCTCTGCCTGCCACTTTTGAACCCCCCTCAAGCACTGCTTGCAGCCAAAGCTGCTGTTGTTCCAGCATGGGGCAGAGGAGGTGATGTGGAAGAACCTCTGGAGGAAGATGCTTCAGAGCAAGTTGAAAAAATGTCTGCTGGTGGGAGCAGATTGTTGGGGGAAGTCACCTTTTCAAGCTAAGGAAGCTGGCAAGAAAGGTCCACAAGACTCCCACAGCTGAGGCAGTAGGGCTGTGTTGCATCAGGACTAATATGAACATCACAGGAGTTGCTGGGGTATGTGGAGCCAGGCCTTTTTTGGGAAGGACATGGACATAGAGTCAATGAGCCTGGTAAGATGTGGGGGCTTTTGTGTGCCTCAGCACCGTGCGATACATCTGTGACAGGTGGAAGCTCAGAGATCGCTGTGGTCTGAGCTCTGCAGGGCAGCTCTGTCTGGGGATGTCTCCTAACCTGCCTAATCTCTCCACAGCTGTGTGATGATGGAAACGGGGTTCACCTCAGGATACCACCAATCCATTCAAACAACTGCCACAACAGATCCTGGCTCTCAACACCGTTATAGGACTGTCAGAGTGCATCTCGAACTCATGTCCCCAGCTCCCTGCTCCTTACTCTCCTGTTACACATACACAGAAACCTCTCACGGGCTGTGCTGGTCAGGCATACAGGTCAGAGGACAGAAATTCCCAGCTTTTCCTACCCACACTGTGAATAATTTTGCTGGCTATTTCTCATCCTCCAAGAACATGCTCACACTCACTTAGCTATTTGTCCCAGCCCTTGGCAGAGCCTGGGATGCTTGCTAGAAGGCGTTCAGGAATTTTGCTGCCCAAAATGTGTTTGAGTTGTGTGAGTCGTGCCTGGGTCAGTGGGGGCTGGGTGTGGAACAGCAGCTCTGTGAGTCACTGGGTGTCTGTGAGACCAGGAGGAGAGGTCCACACAGTCTCATTTAACTGACTGTTGCACTGTTCAGTACACAAATTCAGGATGGCTGTCCTGGTGGTCTATGAGAAAGCTTGGAAGTTGGCAATGTTAAGTTTGGGCAGCTGATCTAGGACACAAACATCAGCTCAGGGACTCTTATAAAATGAGAGAGTGTGCTGTTAAACAAGAAAACGAGCCAATGTGCTGGTAAACACAGCTCACCCTAGAGACTGGCTCTTGTCATTGCTTAGCAATGCTATGAAATCACAGGTCCCCCTCCCAGCCCCAGACTAAGTGGTGGAAACCAAGGGGTTTTACTTTTCCTCTGTATGGAGGTGCAATGCCTGTCTTCAGCCAGAGTTCTCATGCCCCAGGAGATGCTAAGCACCTTCAGGTCCACCACAGGGACTGGCAGGTGCAGTTGCTGAGCACCTGGAAATCAGGCTGCTGCATTAGGTTCCAAGTATGGAGAAAGTGTCTGACCTTACACATCCCTGTCTGAACATGTTGGCCTTTAATTGCTGGAGCCAAGCTGCCCCAGTGGGCCAGGTTTCATGCCAGACCTTTTACTTGTGAGAAGAGGATAAACAGCTGTAAACAACACCAATCCAAAGGAAAAGGTCACTGCTTTCAACCTGTGTGAGAGAAAGAAAGCTTTTGGATTGGAAATCTTAGTGACAGGAGGCAAAGTGGGTAAGATGTGGTTGCAAGGTGGGTAAGATGAGTTGCCCCAGGAGAATGGAAACTGGAAGAGCAGGGCAGGGGAGCTCAGATGTCATATTTAGTCCCCTGGGCCAGTGCAGTGTGGCAGAGACCACTGAACTACCTTAGATGGCAAGGGGAGGGGAGGAGAGAGATACCTTTCTGGCAACATGACAGACTGGAAGAGATAAGCAAAGCATGCTATGAGCAAAAGGAAAGGATGAAAGCACTGTCAGAGGGCTTGGAAAGGGCGACAGGCAGGTCCTAGCTGAATGGCAGAGATTTGAAGGGGTCTGCCTGGCACTGGGAGGCTGACGGAGGGGACAGATTCGCAGTGGAAATCTGGCATCTCCTCAAATCTCAGAGCAGTCTCACCTTTAGAAACTTCAGTTTGTTCACTGAATCTGAATTTCTGACTCCATTTAAATGTCAGTGCCCAAGAGTTCCCACAGCAAGAGCTGCAGCCGTTTAGCAATAGCTCTGTTAGAGCCCAAAATGATGACTAAAACCTCTCCGCTGAACCCAGACGTCCAGTATCTTTCACAAGCTTGCATCTGTCTCCATGTAGCCAGGTATAACGTCATCTGGTCCAGACAAAGCACTTGGCTTGGCAGTTTTGGCTCCTGTTGGTACCCGTCGTGGTTCTGAGTCCCATTTTGGTGGGAGATGCTTAGAGGCAGGTGACACAGGAGGTCTGGGTGGAGGCATGATTTGAAACTCTGCCCCCATGCAAAGCTCTACATGGTGTACAGAAGTTTTGGCCAGAAGCTCTGAGATGACCGTGTTAGGGGCCTCGCCCACCATCCCACTCCCCAGGAAATGCAAACCTGGCAATTGCCTGGCTCTGAGTTAGTGTCGAGCCTAGAAAGGACAAATTAACATAAACTGTCAATTTACACACTTTTCACCCATTTATGGCCTTGTCTGAGCCTGAATAAAAGCCATGGTCCCTGGAAAATTTGGGCTCGATTGTCAGCAAGGCGTTCCAGAGAAAACATCACGTGTTCATTTCATGATGTGAAATAAGATCTTTGTTCTGCATGCTTCCCCCCCCCCTCCTTTTTCTGAATGAGGCAGTTTTGTCCAGGGATTACAAGCCAATGTTCCAATCCCTCCCAGACGTTTCCCATTATCAGAGCTGCCTCTTGTACTCCAAATCATTTTCCACAGGACTCCTGTAACTTAGGCTGGGAAACGAAGCCAAGAGCTCAGAAGAAAGGACCCTATTGCAGGCTGCTGACAAGACTGAAAAATGCTGCAGGGTGTTGCTGGGACCACCCAGCCTGAAGCATCCTCAGCAGGGGAGCTGCTGAAAAAGATGGTTGTGGTGGGAGGATGCTCACCCTACTGTACAGCCGTTCGAATAGCTCGGTAAATTAACTTTGATGAGGTATAATCACACTGTGTGGAATTGGCTGTAGAGACTGGTGGGAGACAACTGCGACTGATGGTTAACTCTGCAGGGTACAGCACAAAAGGCCTCCGTGTTGTACCCATGAGACCTGCTCATATTTTGTGAGATTGCCCTGTCTGGGGATGAAATAGCCCCTGCTGTAGAAAACTGCCAAAGGGGGTTGGAGGAAAGGAAGAAAAACTCAAGTGAGGCTTTCTGTTTGGATTCTTCTTTGTCCCCCTCAAAGCAACATTCTCTGCTCTAGGAGGAACCACATCTATGGGGCTTGGAACTAGACCACCTAGTTACTGCACAGACCAAAGCAACTCCCTTCCTGCAAACAGAAGCCAGTTACTAGAACAGCATCAGGTTCTGATCTGTAGACTCCCCATCTTGTTAAGTTCGGATGAAGAGGAGATCACCAAGCTGGGAGGGCCCATCTGAAGAACCCACACATCCTTTGCCATTCTGGTCCTTGGAATCTTCTGCTGAAGTTTTTCCAAACATCACGATTCCATCTGCCTTGAGAAGGGAAGTCTGCAATGCTGTGTTTGCAAGAAAGTTAGGGAGCCACTAGATGAGAACCATGCATAAATGAAATTAGCTTCCCAACAACACATACTCAGGACCCCATCCAGCTGACTCAGCTCAAGGAACTGAAATAAAACTACAGCAGAGATGTAAAACAGATACTCACAAACACATCTTATATTGCTGCAGGAAGATTTGTTAGGACTCCTCTGTCAGCATCCTACTCAGGAAGGAGTGTGGCTCGGTCATTCTATGGGCAAGGGCTGGTTCCCTGGGACAAGGGAGGTCTGGGCAGAGGTATACTGTTCCCAGTGCTGTATTTTGCATTTTATCAGGCTATTCTGGGAAGCAGAAGGTGTAGGCAGGCCTGGTTTCCAGCATCAGAGCTTATGGCCCCTATCTTCTGGACCAGGCCTCATTTCAACTGGCTCAGTGAGTTTGACTTATTCTCACTTGCAAGCCCCATGATGTCAACAAAAGTGCTGGACAATTCCTCTTCTCTCCCTTTTTGCCACCCTAAGCCCAAGCAGCGTGTCTCACTAACTCTGAGTAAGCACTTCCAGCACCTGGTCAGATGGCAAAAGATGGAGAGCAACTACTTCCTTGGCAGCTGTTTGCAGAGCTGAACTATCAAAGTGAAGAGGATGTGATCCAAGCATCTCTGTCAGGCTGGACCTTCACGGGGATTAGGGCAGTCCTGCAGAATCACAGAAATGCTGGCTTGGAAGGGACCTCAGTGGCCATGTAGTTCAGGGTCCTACCTAAAGCCTGGTGATTGCCAACATGCATTTGGTTGGCCACACCTCTGTCTAGCCAAATCTTGAAAAACACTGCAGATGGGGACGGCACCACCTCCCTGGTCACCTGTTCCAGTGCCTCATCACTGTTCCAGTGAGGCCTTTAGTGTTTTCCTGTCCTCCCTAAACTTGCCCTCACCTCCTCCTATGTCCCCAGACATGGGGGTTCCTCAACATCTGTAGGAGTTTCCATATGTAGAAAACCAGTGATCTGAAACAGAGCTGTCAGTTTATCTGAGAAACTTCCTGGACCCGGATGGATCTTTGGCCACAGGTGACCTGAGTCCTTGCCACAGGCTCTGACACTGCAGGCTACTCAACTCTGGGAATGAGCCTACAGCTCCGAATTGGGAGTTATGGTCATTATATAGTTTTGTATTCAGGCATTAATAATGTAACTTGCTACAAAACTAAAAATAACCTAAAATGCTCACTGGAAATACGTAACTACATTGAATCTCTCCTGCGAATTCCTGCTCTTGCATTTCACAGAAACACAGATTCACAGAATCATAGGGGTTGGAAGGGACCTCAAGAGATCATTGAGTCCAACCCCCCTGCCAAAGCAGGTTCCTTAGGACAGGTCACACAGGTAGGTGTCCAGATGGGTCTTGAATATCTCCAGAGAAGGAGAGTCCATACCCCCCAGGCAGCCTGTCCCAGGGCTCTGTCACCCTCACTGTGAAGAAGTTCTTCCATGTATTGGTGCAGAACTTCCTGTGCTCCAACCTGAAGCCATTGCCCCTTGTCCTGTTCTTTCATTAACAGTGGATAAATATGCATTTGATTGCACTGAGCCCCTCTGCTCCTTCTCCTGTTTGTCCTGTCTGATCAGGCATAAAAATGTCTTTTTTTTCCTTTTCTTCCCATTTTTTCTCTTTTTTTTTTTTTAGCACAGATACAGCAACAGTAGGAGAACCTGGCAGATTTAGTTAAGAGTAATGGCATACTGCTTCACCTAGCTGAATCGCTCTCCCTTTGAGGTTCATATCTTGCTCTTCCTTTTCTTACAAGCACAGTACTGTAATGGTAAGGTAAACAAAATTAAAACCAACTTAGTTACATTGTTCGGTCAGAGCAAAGATCAGACATTTTCCCCAAAGCAATGGGGATTTTTTCCTGGGCTGCCAAGAAATGCTGCCTGAGTGAAATCTGTTCTGAACAGATGAGACGCTCTGGTAAGAAGGCGATAGATCATTTGTCAGTTCACACATGTTTAAGGAGAGATACGGGATGCCCAAGGAGAGACAGCAGCTTTTGAAACCAAGAAGTAAGAAGAGGCAATAGGGAAAAAAGGGGAAAACCAAAAGGAACTACTGATGTTTGAAAAAAACAACAATAACCCCTTCCCCCACCCCCCCGACCTCAGAAGCAAGACACATAAACCAGGAGAATTCAGATCTGGAGGGATGTATAAGAGAGTGTGAAGATAGGACAAGTAGGAAAAGCCACAGAAAGGAAAGAATTTAAAAAAAAATAAATCTGCCCTTCAGTGGCAGGGTGATACCTAGTGAAGTAGGAGGGTAGTTAACAGAACTAGATTACATGACCCACCTGGCATGGGGCGATTTCCTTTTTAAAAAATATGTTTCTTTACATTTCATTGTCTTTTAATCACTGGTCTGTTTATGTTGGATTGGGGCTGGGGTCTTGCTGTCCTTTCAGGTTGCACAGAGCATGTGCAGGAGAGCCACATTGATAAGGATTGAGCTCCTGTGGTAGTTTGGCCGTGGCTGGAGGCCAGGTGCCCACCAAAGCCGCTCTATCACTCCCCTTTTCAGCTGGACAGGGAAGAAAATAGATATTGAGAGGCTCAGGAGCCGAGATAAGGACAGGGAGAGATCATTCCACAGTCAGCATCATGGGCAGAACAGGCTCAGCACAGAACAAAGGACAGAAAACTCTCTGATTGATTACACTGCCCTGCACACCCAGTGACACCAGAGTCAGGTAATGAGAAGTGTGGCCAGATCTTAAAGCACCTCCCCCTGCCCCTCCTCTCTTAGCAGACTGCACTTTAGTCATGATTTCACACCCTTCTTACCCCCCATTGTGGCATGAGGGGCAGGGACTGGGGGAATTGGGGTTTTGGTCAGCTCCTCACAAGATGTTTTCCTTCTTATCCAGAGGGTGTGGGGGGTGGGTCATTCCTCACACCTTTCCATACTCCAGCATGGGGTCCCACCCACAGGAGACAGTCCTTCACTAACTTCTCCAATGTGAGTCCTTTTCCACGGGCTTCAGCTGTTCACCAGCTGCCCCAGTGTGGGTCACTGCTATGGGGTGCAGTCATAAATCACAGAATACATCTCTGTCTCTCAGGCCCAGACTGCTCCAGCCTGGTCCCCCACAGAGTCACAAGCCTTCTCCCCACCCCAGCAAACCTACTCTGGCGTGGGTCTCTTTCTCTCATCTCCGTGTCCCTGTCTCTCTCCACAGGCTGCAAGTGCTGGCAGGGGTTTGCTCCAACACAGGTCACAGTGTCTTCCGTATGTCTCCACCTGCTCCAGCGTGGGATCTCTCCACAGGCTGCAGGTGGGGTCTCGGCCTTTTCCATGGGCTGCAGGGGGACACCCACTCCACCGTGGGTTTCTCCACTGGCTGCTGGGGCATCATGCTCTCTGGCATCTGGGGCACCTCCTTCTGCCCCCTTCACTGACCTTGGTGCCTGCACAGCTCCTTACATCTTCTCACTCCTGTCTCTGGTGGCAAAAAGCAGCTGCTTATGGTTTCTTTCTCCTAAATGTGATTCCCAGAGGCGCTGTGACCGTCGCTGATGGGCTCGGCCTTGGTCAGCAACGACTCCGGCCTTGAGCCGGCTGGTGTTTGCTCTGTGGGGCCTGCAGAGAGCTTCTGGCTGCTGCTTGCAGAAGCCACCCCTGCAGCCACCCTCTTCCACCAGAACCCAGCTGTGCAAAACTACAGCAGCTCTGTAAAGGTGCAACCTGCAGGTACAGCCCTTGCAAAGCCATTTTCAGACCACCTTCCATGGCAGCTCTGAACTAGGAACTGCCTCCCTCATTTCAGGCAGACACCTCTGATAACACCGTGCTGCAGCAGCACAAGGGCAGGGGTCACAGATGCTTTTGCATCTGGGCAGAGGCTCAGTTTCTGTAAATCTCAGAAAGACAGGACTACACAGACAGCAAGACAGCAGAGGGCACACTGCAATTGCTGCAGGTACAGGTTGGCTCCTGAGCAGCCGTTGTTAGACCACACTGTAAGCACACACAGATGTCTCCTGATGTACCTGTCCAGAGAACATGGTGAGTGTGTCACCCAGAGGAGATGGACATCAGTCCATAAAAAAGGGGAGGGAATAGAAAGGGAACTGAGGAACAGGAGTGTTCTACCTAAGGTGACAGCACATGAGCAAGAAGAGGCCATGTAATGGAGCTCCTGAAAAGCAACTGATGTGAGGAGGTCACTTGAGGTTTCACTGTAGTGCAAGGCACAAAGTGAAATAACTTTCCATAACCAAACAGTTCAAAGCATTTTGACTTGGCAAGACTCATCTATCCCAACTTCCAAAACAATAGAGTAAAAAAACTCTGTAAACAACAGCAACTTCAAAACCCCATACTGTGGAATCAGATGGATACCCACCAAGTACAATCAGTGGGGCTGGAGTGGGCAGTGATGGCCTTTTTAAGTGGACCAGCAGGAACAGAGGATGTTGCCCATACATTGCCAGTGTGTCCCACTGAGGCCAGTGGGCAGCGGATGGTTGGCTGCTGTCCAGCCTCTCCTGGTGACAGTATGACCCAGCCCTTGCTTCCCAGACTGATTCCTTCATTCCTACCTTGCCCGGGTGCTTCCTATACTCAGGGCTGGTTTCTCATTCCAGTCCCCTTTTCTCTCTGGTCACTGTCTCCACAATTTAGAATTGCTCCCCACTTGCTTCCTCTACTTGACCCCCAAAACACCTTCTACCTTCAGTTTTGAGACTCAGTCTCCTTCCTTGTCACCCTGGCATGCCCCCAAACATCCATTTCCCTCTCGCAGGCTCCCTCCTCCAGCTTCTTGTCCAGTCACCCACCTTGTCAGTCACTTTCCTCAGGTTGTCCACATTCCCTCCACCTCAACTGGATCTACCTCCCCACTTCCACTCTGATCTCTCTCGGTAGCCCAGATCCTACTGTTCCTGTCCTACCTCCTTTCCCTGGTCACCCTCTGCCACCCACAGTCATTCCCTGTTTCAGGCCCAGGAGACATTTCCCAATACAACCCCTTCTTTTTTTCCCCATCTGGCCCTTGCCTCTCTGTTCTGCATTGCAGGTAAATACCTTTACTTCTCCAAGCTGCTTGGACAACTTGGAGAGGCATCAGAAGAGTGCAGAAATAACAGTCTCCCTGCCTCCAGCTGGGAACCAGACAGCCAAACTCATCCACCCTGCAAAGAAACTCACGCTGCTGCCCTCACCCCACACGATGAAGATGAGAGCTGGCACCCATGCACCACCCAGCGTGCAGGAAGTGTGCCGGCCATCTCAGTGGCCTTCAGCTGGTGTGATGACACAGAGATCATGGACACTAAAATCCTCCTGGGAGAGGCTGTGAAACATGATGGCAGCAGTCTTGGGTTCCTATTAAAGGTGCTTAGCAACAACTGACCTTCCCAACAGGCAGGTAAGGTTGCACCAAAAGCTTCCTGTCGTTTCACACCCCTGTGGAGTGCAGAAAACACAAACTACAGCCATTTGTTTCCCTTTCCACACTGCTGGCAAGGCTGGTCTCAGTAAAACAGAGGCAGAAGGAAGTGGGCTGGAGCTGGGAAGGCTGAGTACAGCAGGAGGAAGAAAAAAACTGTGGCTAAAGAGTTCGGCCAAGGCTGGGACAAGGGAAAGAAAGAAGGAGGGGACAGAAATTGTTGGGAACGTGCTGGGTCCATCTGACAGAGTAACTGCTCCTCTCTGCTGTAACAGCCTGTTGGAGCATTTTCTGAAGAAATAAAAAACATTTCAACAGGCGCATTTTTTTCTTTCCTTAGAAATCTGACTGTTGGTAGAGCCAAGGAGACAACCCCTCTCTTACAGCGTATTACAAAACCCTGTCAGCTCCCAGCTGCCAAACATTCACCGTTTGTTTGTACTGAAATTTTCCACTCTTGCTCTCCGTCTCAGACATGTATTTCCTTTTAAGTTCTTACAGAAATAGCATCCTTGCTTTTTAAAAAGGAGCTTGGAAAAAGAATAGTTTTAACAGTGCAGACTTGTTTTTCCAGCCATTCCTGAAAGGAGCAGAACTTCAGGAAGCTGAAGCAAGGACTTCAGATGTGAGAGAGGAGCCATCCCTTTCATTTTTCCTCTTAGATTCTCAGATAAGCATATCGAACCCATCAGGAAACTATGCTTGGTCTTATCAGCACAAATACCAGTAGAAATAACTGGTGGACCCTGGCTGAAAACTGGATCCCGATTCCTTTGATTTTACAGAGGAGCTCACACCCCTAAATCTTGGCAGCCTGGCACATTCCTGAAGATAAAACAAAAAAACTCTCCCCCCCCGACACTCTTGTGTCTCTCCTTTTTCTTGCAACCCTTGCATGGTGGCAGCAAGAGTATGAAATTTGGCAGGGTGCAGAAGTCAGGGAGAGAAAGATAACTTTTTCTTTTTTTAAAAAATAATGTGGTTTCATGCAAATCTGCTCAGATTTTGGGTTGAAGTACAAAATGTCACAAATTTCCATTTCCCATCTGTGACTGGCACAGCACAGCTTGTGGTTCTGGCCACTCGCCATAACTCCCTGACAGTTTCACTGCCATGTGCAAGTTCTGGCCCTGTGTCCTGCTCTACCACTTTCCAGGGAGCTTTGGTCCAGCTGATCCGTTGCCAGCAGAGGAGATGTGGCCAACTGTGATACAGGAAAACTCTTCAGTGGCTGATGTCTAGGTGCACATGTGTTCTTCTACCAAAATGAAATGCTGGATTACTAGAACATTGGCCCATAGTATCCTTGTAGCCAACATGGGGTGGTATGGACCAGATGAGTGGACTACAAGGGAGTGAAAACCAGGCAGAACAGGCCATCTCAAAGTCAACATCCCAGAGTCTAGTAGGAAGTCAGTTATGAGTAACATTCCTCAGGGGGTTGATACTGGGGCCAATACCATTTAACATACCAGCAGGAGGAAAAAGAGGCAGAGAATACCTTTAAGAGTTCACAGATGACATCAAACTTGGAGAAGCGATGGGTATGGTGGAGGGCAGCACTGGCATTCAGAAGGACCTAAATAAGCTGGAGAAATGGGCTGGCAGAAACCTTATCGAGTTCAACAATGTCATACAAAGTTTTGTACTGCTTGCAAAGCCACATTCCCAGTGCAGGCTGCTTGCTTGTGTCTAGAAAACACCTCTGCAGGAAAAGGCCTTGGGGTCCTGGAAGTTTACTAGTTAAATGAGACTGAGAAGTGCACCTCAGCAGCCATGTAGGCCAAAGACATAGTGGACTGTAGAAGCAAGAGTGTAAGCCAAGGAAAGGGATTATTTCCCTTTATTCAGTACTCATAAGGCTGCATCTGGAGCATTCTTTCCAGCTCTGGTCTTTCCAGGGTGTGAGTGACATCAATATACTGAATGGGGTCCACCAAGAAGATCAAGGATCTGGAGTACATAATGTATAAAGGGGAGCTGAAGTATCTGGAATTGTTCATCCTGGAGAAGAGAAGATTATGAGGGGCCTACTTGCTGTGTTTGACTAAAGGGAGGGTTATGAGAGAATCAGACTCTTCACAGAGGTCCAAGTTGAAAGGCTGGGGGGCAATGGATGTAGGTTGAAGCAATGGGAATTCCAACTAGATTTAACAACAAAAATACCCCACCAGCCAACCAGATTTATTGGCAGGGCAGAGTGGTTCAGCACTGGAATAGGTGGCTAGAGAGACTGGGGAATCTCCTCGCTTGGAGATTTTAGGACTCATCTGGCCTAATTTCTTCAGAATTATCCCTGCTGGGTGGGTGTGGGGCATGGATCAGAGACCTCCGGAGTTGTCCTTCCACCCATGTTTTTCTCTAACTGAATACATGAAACTGTAGGGCCTCACAAACAGGGCTGAAAATTGCTTAAACAGCTAGAGTTTTGTAGCTGAGGTTTCACCAGAGTGAGAGACTGGCACATGACTACAGTTGGGTAACCCATAGCTTAAAGCCACAAAACTTCACTCAGGTTCTGCTGTCCTAAATTTAACTTGTACTTGATTAAAGCACCTTGATGTGTTTTGCAGTTTGTTGTAGTTAGCTCTACATCCTGGACCAGTACTGCACTGCATGGTCAGTCACCTGTCTGCTGTGAGCAGATCTGGTCATTGGGTCTCACACCTATTCTTGCTGGACAGAGCTGATCAAATTCACCTCATGGTTTATGATTTGGAGGGGTAAGTGCATATTTCCAGACTAATCCTCCCCGTGTGAGACCCATTATGATGATCTGGACCCTCTTGCCCAACTTGCTCCCCTAAAACTGCTACCTGAGACATCTGAGCGCGCTCAGTTAAGTAACCCCACGCTCCGTGAGGTCAGCCTGTTGGCTAAACCCTTCAAAGACAGTGCAGCAGGACTGAAAGCAACACAAGTTTCACAAAGGAATTCCTTAATCTCATTAAACAGCTTACATTCTCCAGTGTCCTAAAATGCCAAATTACAGACCTCTGAAAACAACAAAATCCCCAGGAGACAATGATATTTTTGGTGAGGCCAGGACAGGAGTGTCTTTTGCAAATGCATGTTGGATGTGATGTTGGTTAGCCCATCTTTAAAATAAACTCTCTTTTCTCTTCCCTGCATGCTCAGGTTGGAGACTGAGATTGTGCAGTCCTGCTGGCCACATCCTTCCCTTTGCAAAATTGTTGCATTTCTGTGGAGATGGGCCAAAAATCAGATCCCAGCTGGGACCAACGCAAAATATCATTTGGCATTAGAAGGCAAGAAAATCCTTACCTCTTTTTTCCGATACCTGTTGCAGATGAAGAGCCATTCTTGCTTCAGTGCTTGTTTGTTCCCTCATGAAGGTGTGAGAAATATGGTGGCTTCATGATGGGCTTTCAGAGAAACAGAGAAGTTGACTATATTTTTCTTTTGTATTTTGGTCTTGGGTTCTAGCTGGGTCCCATTTCCCCTTTTTGGTTTTTTGGCCTGAAACCACAGGTCTCTTCTTTGAATTAATGAATCTCAAAATTCATAGAATCACTGAATCATTTAGGTTGGAAAAGTTCTTTAAGATCATTGAGTCCAAGTGTAAACTCTACACTGCCAAGTCCTCTACTAAACCACGTCCCTAAACTGCAGGAGTCAGCCTCTGACAGTTTTGATACTCTATGAAACACCCAAAGTCTTGCACTGCCTTAGCTGCAATGGAGTAAAGTCAATGTTTCAAGCCTCCCTCCCACCCCCAGCTCAGATCATCTCTGCACACAGGCGTCTACACAAATCTGAGGAAACAGGACCCAGGATCACTTGCTGAGTCTTTCTTAAATTCACCTCCCCGTCTTTACATGTCATCTACATATAGAATAAAAATGCTCAGAGCATGACATACACTGCCATTTGATTGAAATAAGGGGCAGCTGGCAGAGGCAGTGGACAGAAGAGGAAGAGCTTGCCATTGCCTTGAACTCTACTGTGTTATTCAGTGAGCACATCCCTTGGGCTGCAAATGGCCTCTCTGCTGGCGATGGTGTTTCCAAGGCCAGCTCAGAAACTGGAGAGGATAGCAACAACTTAATTAATGGCACAACAACTCTGTGCGTGCCCGCGTCAGTGGCAGGCCCCCAGCTCCTCACAGCCCCCATGCACGACACATTCATCATGCAGACAGCACTCTGACACCCCAGGGACTTCTCCTGAACCATCTTACCCCACTGTCTTTACCTGGAGAACTGCAGGTGTCACTGTACACTGAGTGAATACTGCCTTCGGGGGATGCAACAGTGACTGAAAATTTGGTAGCTAATGGCGTAACTAAACAAAACCTGTTGTCTAACAGCAATTCACAAGGAGCAGGCTGTGGTATCTCTTCTACCGAGCGCATCAATTGGCAGTGGCTGCCAGTAGCACCAACTATGATTTATCTTTGCAGGGCTGTTTCTGTTTCAGCAGCAATGTCCAACATCTCCTTCTACCTGTACTTTCACACTGCGTCAAAAAATCATTCTTTCTTTTACTTTCTTTTTGTAAAGCACTATAGCAAAATGCCCTTTACCCATCTTATTTTTCAGGTCCCCCAGTATCCATTTTGCCAGGAATCACTGTCTCTCCTCACCTTTCAGACTTGGTGTTTTCTCTGCAGACAATGTTTTTCTCATTCCAGAAGTCTGCAATAGCCAAGGGAGCTTGTTATTCTTGCGCAGGTCACTCTGCTCTCTTTGCTTCTTTTTTAAAAACCAGCACATCCCACACTCTGCTCCTCTTGCTATTTATGATAACTTCTTTGTAGACACTGTTAAGTGTTGGACTATCACTAGGATTCCCTCCCTGAACACTTCCTCCTCTTTTTTCCCTATTCTGTAAGAAATGTCAAGAAAGAAGATGCACTAGGAGGACTTGTCTTCCCTTGGTTATATTTTTCCTTTGAATTTGAATCTTTCTAGTTTTAGAATTACATGCTAATGATTTGGTGGTACAGGAGCATGAGGCTCCTGAAGAACATTTCCTAGGGGATTGCGAATCGCTTGCAAAGTTAACCTGTGGGCCAGCATGTGCCAGAGAAAACTCTGTCACCCAGACAATGGCAAACAAGTGCTTTTCTAGGAATATATTTCTGCAGTATTGGCTTCAGTTCATCTATGCACTATCAGAGCTCCTTCCTACTACTTTAACTGTCCGTCGTGGTATTTCCCTTGTTTTTGCTGATTTAGCCTGATTTCAAAGCAGCTGCTTTGGAGGTCTTGTTCAAGGTTTCCTTGCCACTACTTCTTCTTAGTCTTCCTCATTCATACCCTTCCCCAGTTCATAAGCTGTGCATTTATGCTGCTCATGGTGTAAATCTTAATGGGTATGTCAATATTCCTTGAGCAGTTGCTGGCTTCTGGAGGGAAGCTGCTGTTCATTAGCTGCCTTCTTTATTTTGAATCAAATCTGATGCCTCCGCTTTCTGCGGCGTGGACAAAATAATTCAGTTCCTCTGGGTGGATTTGCATTTTGCTGTGACTGGATTTTAGGCTGCACTCTCTCTCCCGCTTGCAGGTAATCCTATTAGGGTTCTTTGTCATGCTTTTCTCTGGATCTGTCATGCATAAGGATGTCACTAGGAGTGACTCCAGCTCTTCACCGGCTTTGCTTTATTTCTTGAATCTTTTGGGGTGTATCTTCAGGACTGGCAGTGTTTTAAGAGGCAGACACTTGAAATGCTGTCCTCCTCAAGGCATTAACATCCTGCTTTCTTGGCCTGACCTGGAATGTTAGTGCCCAGCTGGAGCAGTTAGTACATGGAGTGTATTTGCTTGTAGGTGATCTCATCGCAGGTGTGTAAGGAACAATGATTTCTACCATTGCTTTCTCTGTGTCTCAGTAGCCTACACAGCAACAGATTTCAATGACATTTCTTCCTTTCTCTGTGCCTATTGAGCAAAATCATTCTGAGGCTTCTTCCATTCGCTCAGTTGGTTCTAGCTGCTGCACAGGCTCTGCTCTCCAGGCCTTCCTGACTCCTGCCAGGGGGGGATGGCATAGTGCCTGTGCTGCTGGGCCCATAATTCTAGGCAGCCGCTCCTCTCTTGCGGGGGAGGGGTTGTGCTGGCAAGGGAAACCAAAAGGAGCTTGGGACATCATCTTCAATTCCTGCTGATTCAAGTCCCCTGCAGCAGAGGAGACATCAGCCATCACCCGCCATGCCACAGCACAGCTCTTTTGCTGGACAAGTGACCTTGCACCTGCCCCACTCTGGCAGCCACAGAAAAAACACAGCAGGGAGCAGCAAAGCCCAAAGGGACAAGGCAGGCCCAAAGTTCAGCTGAGCAGTTGAGACCCCAAGGCAGAGCCAGGGGTCCCATCAGCAGGGTACCAGCCTGGTGTGAACATGGCTGTGATGCAACTCAGGTGGGCACCAAGTATGAGAGAGCCGTGGCTTAAAAGCAGTCCCTGGGCTGAAGAGGTGGGGAGGCACCCTCAACAAAAGCACTGCAGCAGAGCTATGCAGGGGATACTCCACAAAAGCTTCTTCCAGCTCTTTTTGTCCAACCAGCTCTGGTCAGACACTTGGTCTGGAGCTTCCAGCCAAAATCCAAGAAGGGGCAGAGTGCACTCAGGGCCCTGACAAACAGTGTGTGAGGTGTGTGTCTGCCACTCCATCCCATGCCTTCAAAATCCAGGAAAGCATTTGGTTTTTCTCTACTGTGAGACAGGCTTGAAGATTTTTTTATCAGATTTCAGGGACTGAAGGCTTAGCTGGCATTTCCATAGCACAGAACTGGAGACGTTTGGCACTGATGTATATCTGCATCCAACACTGCATTTCCCGGCTGTGCCAAACACGGGTCTCTGCATCCTGCCAGTCTCGTGGTGGTCATCATGGGATGGCTTGGGCTCTACTTCTCCTTCATGCCAGGGTGGCAGCTGGCCTGTGCCCCTGTGAAAAGATCCAGTGTCACTAGCATGTCTCCAAGGCTCCATTACCAGAACTAGAGATGCCTCAGTGCTTTTTCTCTCCTGCTCTGTGCCATGTCAGAAGAGTGCAATGTCACTGCTGCTGGACTGCTGCCCTTGAGGGTGCTCTTGGAGGTGCTCTGCAGTCACGTGTGTGAGGAGGGATGGGTGCCTTTCTGCTTGTTCGAATGACAGGCTCTCACCTGTGCTCCTGAGAGCCAGGGCCACAATGCATCCTGCTGATGTACCTCTGCTGCGTGCTTCCCTTTAATTGCTGGATATAGCTCAGGTCCTCCACTACCTTCCTCCTCCTTGAGCAATGTCTATGACTCTCTGCTGACCTTGGCTCTCCATTTTGTGAGGTACCACCACGCCACATTCTTCTTATAGGTGCCTGTGCACTCTGAGTCCTCTCTGTTCAAGTGCTAAATGGCTCTTCATCACTAATTTTCTTTGTGCCCCTTTTTTGGTTTGACCATGTCAAGACCCTCTCCTTCAGCACACCATCCCAGCCTGTCAAAGACAAAGCAGGGTTTTCCTTACAGCCCCAGCTATTCCCTCACCATTGGGCTCATCCTGTTGTTTTGGGGTTTTTTCCTGGAAAATTTGTGTTCATGCAGAAACATTTCCCTTCAGAGAGCTTCCATATGTGTGCTGTATACCTCCAGACCCCTGGTCACACCCTGCTCCCCCCTGGACCCTGCTGTCACCCCTGCAGACACCCTGTTGTTTGTGGTCCCCCCTTCTCAGGAGGGCCCACCCAAGCTCCCCTCCTCTCCAGCCCTGCTCACCCCCTGGCAGGAAGCGGTGAGGGCAGCTGGGAAGCAGAGTCAGCATGTCAGGGTAAGGATCAGGCCTGGAGGCAGTAGTGTCCATCACCCTCTGCATGCCTCTGTTCCTACTTTGTTGGGCTCTGAGTGCCTTCTTTTGTTCTTTCCCCCACCAGACCCCTCCATTTGTGCTTTGTCCCCTTCCAGTTCTTTCCTCCTGACCTTGCTTTGTCTTCAACCCATTTGCCCTTAGTTCCTCCCCAGTCCTCACCGCCCACTGAACATTCATCTCCATCCCACCTCTTTTTCTGTCTTTCCAGAAATTCCCTGTGCCCCTGTTATTCTCCCCTCTGCTCTTTCCCCTCACCTCCTGCTCCCCACTCCCACAATGCCAGCATTTCTGCCCACGTCAAGGAGGGAGGCAACATCTTACTAACTAAGACTTCAAAGTGTGGGTCAGCAGTGACTGGAGCCATCCTGCTCCTGCACCTTTCCTCAGTGCTGCAGAGCTGGGCAGCCACTCAGACCAGCACATTTATTCCATGGGCCTTTCCATGGGTTAATTTCCAGCTGGATTAGTGAGCTGATCTGAATCATCCCACAGCCTCTTGTGCTGGATCCATGTGACAGGGAAAAAGGAGTAGCCAGAAGCCCCCAGGGGAGCAGGAGAAGAGAAGGGGGAGAGCCCCTTTTGTCAGTACTGTGGCATCAGGGTAGCTAAGCTGGACCACACACCACACCCTGGGACAAATCAGAGACAAGTGGATGCTATTTGGCTGCAGGGAGACGTTCAGACATCTTTCTGAGTAAGACAATCAGGGGACCAGCAAATGATGCAGTTTAGAGGTAATTATGCTCAAAAGCACAATCAGAAGAAAAAAATGTGCCCTCTGGCTCCTTAGGCACAAAGTCTGGTGTCAGCAACAGTAAATACAGGCCCTGAGCCACAATACAAATAATGAATTATAGCACCAATGAGGTTCGGTTTTCCTTTGTTAATCTAGGGAAACTCTGCTGAGACATGGCCTTGGTAAGGGTACAAAATGGGTGTAAAGTGAGAGCAGAAGGAAGCCCTAAGAGTCCCCCTTTCGTGTGGGAAAGGCTGTTCAAGAAGAACTCTCTGAAATCAGAGGAAAGTCATTGTATTGCTTGGCACCTGCCCGAAGTGATTTCATTTTCTATTGAGGATTAAGATGCATTAATAGCCTGAGGGCAGCAGTTTCCTTGCCAAAAAGTGCCTTTCTTTCCCTACCACCCCCCAGCTTGTTTTAAATATGAAGGCTTGCAGGTCAGGAGTGAACACCCAGAGAGTATTACTTGAATTGTCAAACCAAAGTGTGGCAATATCATTTTCTTCTGAGCAAACACTGAGTTAATTAAAATGTGCACTCTGAACTTGGCGACTTCCACGTTATTCATGAGAAAGGTACAGCTCTGCCTATTGCAAAGGCAAACTAAAAATAACCTGAGATACAGCACCAGAACAGCAGCTGTTAAGACTAAGCCACACTAAAAGTTTTTCTGGCAAAGCTCTATCTCGAAGAGTGTCATTTACCCCTGGCCTGCTCTCTACTCACAACCAATATAGCAAAGCTGGCAGAAACCTTCATGTAGATGTGATTATGCTGGCCAGAAAATCCTTTTGGCTGGAGAGCTGTGCTCTCTTTGGGGAAACAGCATAATCTGCACTGGCCAAAGGAGTGCACCAAGCACTCCTGCTGACCCAGTTGTGCCCCAGGAAGGAGCCAGTACAGTTAGATGGAGGTGGACTTCAGAGGCTTCAGTGGGAAAAGTTTCCAGAGGTTGGAGGCCTGGTCCAGCAGACAAGGGGTACCATGCTCTTGGCACCAGCTCATGGCCTCCTGTTCCTCCACAGAGTAGCTGTTCCCATAGGAGGGTCATGGTAGCAGGAGGCTCATCTGCTGCCACCTACATCTCTGTATCACCCCGGGTACCTCTGTACCAAAGGGAGGATCTCCCTTTGGGTCTTGACAGGGAATCGAGGACCCAGGCAGCCAGTATGTGCAGTGGGACTGGACAGACCTAGGGCAAGAAGCCTGGAGTGCCACCAGAGCAAACACTGAGGAAGAGTAGCAGAAATTTCCAGAGCCAAAGCAATTTTTCCTAAGGTTCTGTGCAAAGGACACTGCAAAGGGAGGGGGAGAACAGCAGCTCTCTTGAATACCACATTAATAAAGTTTTGTACACAGAATAAAGAGATAACTTACCCTTTCTCCCCCTTCCAAAACTCCTTTGTATTGCTTTGCTCTCCTAATCTAAGTTCAGTTGATTTGTGTAGTGACATCCCAGTATGAAATTTGCCTTCTCTCCACTGAACCTGTCACTCTCCAGCAGACTGAATTGAAAACACAAAGTCACTTCAGTCACCTGAAAACCCCAGGCAAGATGTTTTTATTCCTACCTGTGTAAATCTGGGACAATCTCATCTGCTTCAATACTCTCATTTGATAGTGGATGGAAGCCAAAGGACTACCTGAAAAGTATGTGCTGGGAAGGTTGGCCAGCTCATTGTACATCCAAACCAGAGCAAAAGCAAAGGTGCTTTTTGTGAGATTACACAGTCTGCTTGTTGAAATTCAGTCCCCATCCCTAGCTTGGAGGAACTGGAGGAATACTTGTAAAAGATGCTTAGAGAGGACCTAGTAGGTGGAGGTTGGGTGTTCCTGCAGTAGGTTGTGGCAGGGGCATAGACAATCTTTTATAAACCATTTGTTTAACAAAATTAATAAAACCCAATGTGTTTATGTTAAAGAATAAAATCTCTGCCCACCACTAACTCTGGGAATGGCAGTTACTTATTCCTAAGTAGGAAAACTGTCTTGACTTACCAACAGATACATTCCCCAGTCCTCCACGCAGGTAGAGCAGAAGGTTAGAAATCTCCTGGCAGTACATAAAAACTGTCTGTGTGGAGGCAGGATGGCCAGTGGCACACCGTGTCCATCCCAGAGGCACTGCCAAAAGACACTAGGGCTGAGCAGCCATGGGGTGGACAGGGGAACCGTCGCTGCACCGATACTACACTGCAGAGACTGGGTGGGCCTGCAGAAGGTATCTCTGGCCCAAGGCTGAGTGTAAGAGTGTGGACAGGGGTTGACAAAAGGTCTATGCCAGGAGACAGGCAGGGATCTCTTCCTCATCTTTCAGAGCAGGAGCTCCAGGAGATGTCTGGATATCATACAGGTACTCACAGCCCTAACTATGCCATCCTGATCTGCTGGGATGCATCTGCTCATCCCCAAAGAGCTGTGCTCTTGCATCTGCCCTTGTCTCCACGAAGGAAACAGGAGCATGTGGGCAATTTGCTGCATCTGTTCTGTGCCGAGTGAGTAACAGAGGAGTGTTTGTCTGCCATCCAAAGGCATCAGCTGCCACAAATGTCACTCTCACAGGAACTGTAAGACTTCAGGAAGTGTTTTGGAAGAAGTGTGGGCATTAAGCAGAACAAAGCATTTTCATTGTAAGGGAGATTTCAACAAAAAGGAAAGTGAACAAACATCCAGCTACAAAATAAAAACAAGGCAAAATGTGGAGAAATGAGATGGGTTTTTATCTCTAAATACATCTGGAAGGAGAGAAATTCAGGTTGTGCATGGAAATCCCCACAGGCTTATACCAGCAGCAGATTGGTATAGGGAGCCTTGTAAAATGGAAACAAAATGTCTCTCCAAGAGCTTGCTGAAACAACAGGCAGATAATAGCTGTCTTGGGGCACCTAGGTTTTAAGAGGATGCTTAGCTTGATTGGAGGTGTCCTATGGAGGACACCACATCTGATCCTGACAGCCTGGAGCACCTGAAGGCAAGAGAGATAACAGTGTGGTTGTAGCTACAAGCTTGAAACCTGTGGCAAAGCTGTGTGTATCTGTGTTTCTATTACACAGGTGGAGATCAGACCACTGGACCACATCATGGGCAGGATGTGAGAGAAGAAGCAAGTAATAACTATTCTAGGTGGCAAGGAGTCTTTGAAACACCTCATTTCATAGAAGACAGAGATAAAGGAAGCTCTGTTTGCATGTCACCAATATCTCAGTTGAGAACCAGGATCCTGTTGGGCTGGATGCTGCCCAGAGGACATTACACCTGCTACAGATTTCTGCAGGGAGCAGCAAGCTGACTGCATGCACCCTGTGTCAAGGAAGCCTATGGCCAATGCATCCATTTGTCGTGGATTTGTAGGGAATCCATGCTGTTTCTTAGCAGCTTTGTACCACTCTTTGAGGTGACACTCTCCCTTCAGGAGCTGTTGCAGAGCCTTTTGAGGGCTAATTTTGTGAAGCAATTATCAGGCTGCCATCGCCAGATTTGCTCCTGAAAGCTCTGCAAAGAGCAGATGGGACCAGAACAAACATCAGCTGGGCTCAAACAACGATGAGTCTGAAGAAGACAGCAGCAAGAGAGAGAAAGCTGTCTTACAGCAGCAGTTCACCCTCGTCTCTGGCTCCCCTCCTGCCGGCCCTCCTACTGCAGCCAGAGACATCCAGCTTCAGTGCTGGAGCTGACACCCTACTGACTATGGTACCTGCCTCTTCTCCAGATGTAGGACAGCTGGGGTCAGTTGATAGCAAGAACACTTGCTACCTTTGAACCCTCTGCCGTCTTCACTGGCTTGCCCAGCTTCTTCTAGCTGGGTGAAGCAGAGGTGGTTTTCTTAACCCCATCTTCTGAATTTTCTCATTTTTTTCCTTTTTCTCATCGAGAGGCTCAGCAGCCTCTGTTGCCTTCAGGGTGGATGATAATCACAGAACCTCCTGCAGATTTTGTTTGTGTTAAAATCTCACCTGTGTAAACTTATTTCCATCCAGGCCAAGCAGAGTCTGGTTCATGGAGACTTGCATCTGCGCTGAGGAGTCCATATGGGAACTGAAAAAGAAGTATATTCCAAAAAGCAACATCAGAAAAGTTTCCAGCTTGGCACTGCAGAGTGAAATGAGACTTGCTGACAGCTGCTGCCAGCAGGCAAATGAGTCCCTGGCATTGGCCACAGTGCAGTGCTGACCAAAGGCAAATGCCGTCCCGCCGTGCATCAGAGGGTTGTACCTGTGGCAGCAGCAGGACTACCTGGGACACCTTGTCCCTACCATTGCTCTAGGCAAGTGGTGGCCTGCTCCATGTCTGGCTGCATCTGTTATTAAATAAAACAGGATGAGAGGTCCTAGGCCTGAGGGGCATGGCATGAGTCATGTTGTGCCACCTAAATTCTCCACCAAAACAAGACAGTTGTGTCCAAACCCCTCCTTGCCTGCTGATATGTCTGTAACTCTGGAGATGCCACCAAACACCCAGAAAAAGTGCTCTCTGCATTCATGCAATACGTTCTTCACAGCCTGAAAAGTGAATCCTGGGCTTTGTCCCAGGCTCATCCAGGGGTGTGAACAGAAACAGAGACCAGACTCACAGTTAATCGGTTCATAAAGAAATAAAGTGACGAGTCTTTAAACTCAAATTTGTCTGGGACTTTTCTGGACTGGAGCTGGTTGGCATGCGTCAAAATGTGTCCAGGGAGCATGGTCATCATTAAGCTGCACAGATGTTTAGATTTACCAGGATAGACCATGCCTCTGCTAGCACAGCTGGCCAAAGCTGTGCGCTTCTGCGGGGGCTCTGACTGAACCGTAGCCCAGCGCCATCAGCCAAGGACAAACCATGCCCCTGACAGCAGGCCGTAACAATACACAGACATTTTATTTTTAACTTGCAACATATTTAAAAGAAAACTAGCTTGTCTTAAAAGCTAAAGCATAGGGCTGTGTGTGTGCCAGCCAGGATCGCTTAGCACAGGGAAGGCACAATAAATATCCTTGGCTGCAATGCCATCAGGTGTCCTGGAAGCCCAAGGCTCATTTTATTCATTCTTCCACATGCAGCAGCAAAACCATATGCCAAGTGCTAGTTGCAAATTGAAGTGTCTCAGCTCCTTACTGGCCAAGGAAACTGTCCCAGTCTTGTGCACAAAGGGATTGTTTCAGACTGCAAGCAGGCTGGCGTGTCTGCAATAAGGAACAGCTCCAAAAACATTTCCTTCTCCTTCAAATGTTATCTTTTCCCTCCCAGTCAGTGCAGGCTGAGAAACAAAAGAAGTGCTTCTGCCATCCTGAGGAACAGTGCTCCTCTCAGGGAGGTGAAGAGCTGCTCCTCATGGAGAGGCAACGCAGAGGCAGACCTTTTGCAGGCTCCTTCACCAAGCTCTGCTGACGCACTTCATCCCTTGCCTCCGCTAAGTCCACCCCTCCAGCGCAGAAGCAGATGCGAGGTGGGAGCACACTGGCACTGCTGAGACTCACAGCAGCAGAGCAGCTGCATCTTTTGCATTTCCTCCAGTAAGCAGCCTGGGAAATGGAGGCACCATAAACCTCTCTGCATCATCCTGTTACACTGCAAAAGGGATGGACCCTTGGAAGAAGAGTCGCTTTACCCTCAGAGGGACACCTGCCTGCCTCTGTGGATATGGCAGTCCAGCCAGAAGCCTGCCAGATCCCATGAGGTCTCTGTGCCAGAGCTGGCATGAGATAGAGAAGGGATCGGGATGGTTTGGGGTGCAAGTGGCAGAAGAGCCAAGACAGTTCCCCTCACCAGGGTGGCAATGCTAAACTCATATTCCAGCCTGGTGGGGACTTTCTGCTGCCAGCCTCTTATGCAGAAACCTGAGGGCATCCCCACTGCAGCACAGTGTGGAATAGGAATCAACACATGGGTGTGTGGGGTGGCCTAGCTTTGCTTAAAAAATAAACATTTCTCTCTTACCTTCTTGCCCTTAGACCTCCTCCTGTTCTCTTTTAAGTTTTTACTAAAAAAAACCACCCCATGATAAACTGAGAAAGCCCTGCTTTTTCTTGCACAAAGCAAAGTCATTCCCTGCCATCTCCTCCACCCTGTCCCATGCTGTTCTGCATGTACTGGGCAGCAAAGGGCTTGGCTGAACCCAGGCTACCTTGCCCTTGCAGGACATGATGTGCTTCAAATGCAGCTGGATGCACTGCATACACATCTGCTGAGAGAGGGGGGTGAATTAAGGCCAAGAGGGATGCAAAAGGCAGCAGCAGAGGCTGCGCAGGACTTTGCAGACCACCAAGAACTGCTCTGGATGTCTACCACCATGCCCATCAAAAAACATGCCAGAACTCAGGATCTCATTGCTACAGTAAC
>VZTU01031434.1:12767-29365 GCA_013400835.1 Zapornia atra | reverse complement strand
CCCCCCCCCCCCACAAGCAGGGAGATTGGTTACTAATATGTTGTTTCTTTATTACAAATCAGCGACCAAGTCACAGAAAGAACAAACAATTTGCCAAGGACCACAAAGTGAATTCACAGCAGGGAATGGGACTGAACTTGATGTTTCCAGTCTAATCTTTCCCTTTTCACAGCTAAAGGAGGTGAAAATGGGTAGAAAGAAGTGTGAAGTTTCTTTCAAAAATTGAGGGTGTTCTTTGAGGGTGAGAAGATGACACAACATTACAACATTGGCTAAATAACATGGATTTAAACCTGCCTGGGATGAGGACATTTGCATTTTGTTCTTACCATCTGGGTGTATGTGGACACAGTGAAATGCAGGAGCCTATAGGAGACCACAGGAGCCTATAGTCTGTAGGACTCTGTAGGAAATAGAGGAGCCTTCCCCGGAGGACTGATATTGCTTATTAAGCCACCTCCTAATCACGGAATCACAGAATGGGTTGGAAGGAACCTCAGTCCCATCTAGCTCCAACCCTTGCCATTGGCAGTGACATCCTCCACTAGACCAGGCTGCCCAAAGCCCCATCCAGCCTGGCCTTGAACACTGCCAGGGAGGGGAGGGGGCAGCCACAGCTTCTCAGGGAAACCTGTTTCTTCCTTATATTTAACCAAAACCTACCTTCTTTCACTGAACCCATTACCCCTTGTCCTACCACTACAGTCCCTGACAAACAGTCCCTGTCCAGCTGTCCTGTAGGCCTCTAGACTGCAAAGAGATCTCTGCAGAGCCTTCTCTTTCCCAGGCTGAACATCCCCAAAGGCCTCATGTACAACTGACAGCCCAGTAGCGACTGACCTGGCACTGCAGGGGGTGTTTTTTGTGTGCCTGAAGCAGGCAGTAAAAGATACCAGAACCAACACCTCTTAGATAGCAAAAAGCCTCCCAGCAGCAGGATGCTGCCTGCTGCTGTCTTCTGCTGCAGGAAAAAGGGGCTGCCTTTACAAAATCCTGTTTCCCCATGGGCTGCAAGGAGACACAGACACTCCATATGTTTTGCTACTGCATCCTTGCTACGATTCTATGGGGACTAGTGAACTGAGACAGTATTTTAATACCTAGTTATAAAAAAATCCCTCTGCAAGTTGAAACTACATAGGCCAGATGTGTGTTTGTGTGGAAAAGACTGGCTCAAAATCTATCGCAAAACAGATGAATAACTGAAGGTATCAACACACTGAGTACACGTGACAGGAATAAAGCCCCCAAACAAGAAAAAAGCCTAGCAAAACTGAAGAGTAGAATGGAAAGGGAAAGTGCTCCTTCCTAGCATTTCAGAATCCTTAAAGATTACTTCCAAATGGCAAGGGTAACTTTTGCTTCGTGTGCAAAAAGAGAAGCTGAAAGTCCTCTTCCAGACAACGGGGTTCTTTTGTCCTGCTGGCTGCTTATGTTATGAATTCTGACTATTCTACAGTTTGTTTTCTTCAACTTTTTGTGGGCAATGGGGAAATTGGCCGTATTACCACAAAGATAATATACTGGTGAGCGCAAATTTTGACTGGGAAGTAATTTCTATTGCTATTAATCTCTTAACATTGGTCTTGCCTGCATTATGCTAAAAACATTTTGTACAAGTGGCAAACAATTAAGGAAATATATATGTTTTCTAGCCTTTCAGTTCAGATTTGACAGCATCCCTAATTCACTACTGAAGCTTCAGTAAAACCTCGACAAAGTTAATGAAATTTCAGGCTTTGTGTTCCCACTTGGAAGCAAAAGTTAAGCAGAAAAAATGTTAAAACAACAATCCAGCCGTTCCAGGCTCTTAACACATTTTGTGAAGGAATAAAAGCACACAGTTGTGCACTATGTTCCTGTTTGTGGGGCACCTTTAAAAACAAATCCCAATTTACTATTTTATAATATGACACCAATCTTCCCAGGTCCACTGGGTTTAAGGAACTGAGGAGCCCGCTATACATGGAGCTAGAGAAATAATCTCTCAGCTAATAGACTACTGCACCAGCCTTCCCAGGCAATTAATTTGAGGTGCAACTGACCATACAGTCTTCTCACACAAGCTGTTTTAATTATTTCAGAGATTGCTATGCACATACCTAAGCTCTCCTGAGCTCTCCACAACAGAACATCCTAATAACCACCGAAATACAATATCCAAGCACAGACAGCTCCACTCGACGAGATACCTTTGCAGCTGAAGTAATGAACAGACCCTTTCTATGTCCCTCCTGCATAAGTAACAAGATGCCAAGCACCAAGCCCTGGGCTTCCTTGAGTACAAAATAGAAACCAAGGCATGGAGGACCCCTGTGATGAAAGCTGTCCTTGCTCTATTACTCCATACTGCTGAAAAGCTGAGTGTGAGGCAGAAAGGGGGAGACTGGGTGGACTTTTCACTTGGAAAGTCCTTTTAAAGTCAGTAGGTTTAGTGTACCACTGTACCAATGGGGAAAAAAGTCTGAGGACCTGATGCTCAGGAATTACTTTCCCCCCTCTATCCCTTCCTAACTTCTTGTATCACCCTCCCTAATCTCAAAGGCTCCTGGCATGACCCTTGTGTGGTCTGCACCCAACTGTCCTGGCAAAGAAAGATGTCGGAGAGAAATGTTCAACAGCCACAGCTTTGCAGAAGGAAGGGTGCTGCTCACTGCTCCCAGCAGCAAAGCTAAGAGGTATAAAGAGTCTTTTTGGAGGCTCTTTATGACTAGGGTCAACCATGTAATTTCATTCAGACATGAGCAGTCTGCAAAACGAGGATCTCCAAACGTAGGCTGTGAGGTCACATCAGCATACAGCACATGCATCAGCGGTGGCTCCTGCCTATACTGTATTGGGCAGCACCTGGAGCATTAGAGAAGGAGATGGTCGGTTGCTCAAGCAACATTCAGATGCTGTGCTGAGGTAGCTCACACAAGATGGTTTTTCCACCTCCCTTTAGGTGAAGAGCAACCATAAGAAACTAATTCTTCAGTGACCTGCAGTTCACACCTAAAGAAGTAAGTAAGGTTGAAAGGACAGCACCTGGTAAGGTGTGAAGCTATGGTCCCATGCTGGATGGGTACCACCAATGCCAGGAACAATGTGGCCACTGTGCAGAAGATTGCTCTGGCAGCATAAAGATACCATGCATAGGAAAGAAAAGCTTTGTGGTTTGATAAACAGCCCACTCACCCTAATCACAGGAGTTGCTACCAAAATCCATTCAATCTGGGCTCTCCCTGCAAGCAGCAAAACTCTTCTGCTTGCTTCTCACACACATCTGCACCTGAGTCAACTTCATCTTTCAGCGTGAATGGTTAGAAGCTTCCCAACCATGCCGTGTGACGGGCTTGCTATAAGGCTCCTGGAGACAGAGCCAGCATCAAAGCACTCAGACGCCCATAACCCTGGCTGCATGCTTAGGAGCTGCAATAGCTGAGCTGGACAGTGGGCCATGATCTCCATAGGTCGCTGAAGGGCTCCTCCAAAATCCTCTGACCTGGCTGGGCAAAGCCGTGCCCAGGACAGGCGAGTGTCTGGCTGCAGCAAGGAAACCCTCACCACAGCGGTGGAACCCATCTCACACAGAAGACACTTGAATTTCAAGGGTTGTATGAACCTAGCTGGAGGCCAAATATTTTGGCGGGGGTCAGGGTGTACAGGCCCTGCCTTCGTGCACTTGGACCCGGAGATTTGGGAAGGTTTTAAAGTGGTTTCTCCCGTGTTGTGCCACCAGAGGGCATGGCTCTCTTCCCTGCCAGGGGAAGCATCAGCCAGCAAGGGCTGCTGAAGAAGTTTGATGTCCTTTTTCTCCCACTTCCCCCTGTGCTTGCTTTCCAGCCTCTTGGCTGGACCTAAAGCCCTGTCTGAGAAGAAAATAGTGCTGGAGAACTTTTGCCGAGGTGAAAGAGAAGGCAGATAGCTGTCATTTCATGCAGCTTGGGAGAGCATCTGATACAGCTTGGCTGGACGTGGACCCCACAGTAATGAGCCGCCTCAGTGGCAGCGATGTTTCCTGGTGCCACAGGAGTAGCTGTGCAAGCCTGTACTGCCCTGTTTTCAACGTCAGGGACTGTTCCTTTCTGAGGCAAAGGAGACATACTGATAAGCTGAATAAGGCTTATAAAACCTTATTACAGCAGGATGAAGGATAAAGAATCCCAGGCAGCGGATCCCACTCTTTGTCCCCCAGAGCTCTTTGAAATGGGCTTGTATGAAGACAGCACCAGGCACTTTGCAGCTTATTTTCTGCTTGAAGTCATAAACCTCTGCCTCATTCCCCCAGGTCAAAGACCCCACTCTTCAGCAAAGACCAGGGCACGGAGAGGTGAAGCTTGCCGCAGCTCCCGACCTCGTGGGAAGCAAGCTGGGTACTGAGACAGATGCTCACTCCTCTTCCTTCACGGCCATTGCAGAACTGTGGCATGCAGGGCAGAGGGTAAGAGGACAGTGACCTCCTTCTGCAAAGACCATTTGGTAAACAGCATGTTTGATTTTATTTCTTCTCCAGCAGCCACTGCCAGCAGAGTGTGACAACCAGCACACCCCCCACTTTGAGGTGACAGTAGAAATCCAACCAGAGCAACCATGGATTTCAACCATTTTTGTCTCATTCCCTTTTTTTTTTTTTTCCCCATAAATAAAATATAGGGTAAAATACAGGTTGTTAGTGATCCCTTTGGGAAGTCAGGATAAGGCGAGTTCAGGAACACTGACAGTATAACAAAGAGGAAACGCTCTGTGCATGGTAATTTGCACTAGCCTGAGGCTCAGTCCTACTCAGCTTACAGTGATGCTTTCCAACAGCCACTGGGAAGCAAAAAAATTTTATCTTGCAGCAAAGCAAGCCACCTTTTCTCTAACAAACAGGTTTCCAAACCAGCACGGGCCTTTTGATGCTGTATGAAGACCCAGAACTAATTTCCCTGCTGTATTTCTCACTGATGAGTGTTCATCCAAAAATTTATCCAAATGTGCTTCAGGTTGTGAGGTGCTGGCAAACTGTTCCCTCTCCCTGATAGAACTCATATGACTGGTCTCCAGCAGTGGCATTGTTGGGTTTCTGGCTTTGGTGTTTAGAATAATGAAACTTTGTTTTTAAATATTAAAAGCCAGGAGAAACAAAGACTGAATTAGTCACACTCTTTGTTTTAGTTTGCTGAACTAAGATTTTGTTTATCCTTAATTACTACTAATTTTGATCACGATGAATACAACTGTTCAGATACAAATATGTGTGGAGTTACAAATAGCTGTAATTTTCCTTCCATACAAACAAAAGTCCAGGCAAAATAGGTAAATGTGATCGCACCAAAGCAGCCGTGTAATAATAATAAGGAATAACAACAAGAAACAGGGCTTTCATTTTTTTCAGATAGCAGATACAACAGATATGAACTGGAACTTAGCAATTCAGTAGTAAAAGCAAAAATAAAAGGCACTCTAAGACACTGCTTCGTCCAATTGCCAGCTATCAGAGCCTGTTGTGCTGGAAAAGATCAGAAGTGTGCAAGCAGTGACTTCAGACCTTTAGGCAACCAGGACTGTACTCCCATGCAAATTACAAGCTACAGAAAATACTGGGAGATTGAAAGGATTCACTTTATATAAGCAGAAATCTGCACAAATCTGCATTTCAAGAAGGCTCATGATCAGGCATCAGCAGGTCTTTCATGAGTGTCTTAAATTTCTGTTTTCATCCCCTCTCTGTGAGAAGGGCAGCCAGCTCTGGAGACTCAGAAGGAGAGAGACAGCTATCACCAGCGAGAGGAGCACAATGTGACTGAGGGGTACCTTCCCAGGAGACCAGTGGAGATCATCCCAAAGGACACATGAAATTGCGGTGCTAAAACTGTGGGCTGCAGTTGCACTGAAAAAGCCTAAAGCAGGACCCCAAGGACATGGTGGGCAGATGACCACAAGGTGATACAGCTACTGCTACGACTCTGATCTCCAGCCCAGCAGCTGTCGTCTCACCACCAAAAGCAGCAGCAATGAGAACCCATTACGGTCATCATGGTAAAAACGGCTGTGATGTGACCCTCCTGCCCAACGTGAGGCAACTAAAACCATTTTTAGACCTATATCCTCCAGTTACCAAATGGCTCTTGGTCTTTTCTGCCAAAGGCACAACATAGATGCTACTGAGGGACTTCATTCTGGCAGCACTGCAGTCCCACTGCATTAAACTTGGATGAAGATGTCTGGTGCTATAATAATCAGTTCTATATGTATTTCCAAATATTAGGCTATGTGAGTAATCTGAACTGTCCCTGGGCAAAACTTCTGAATTAGGAACTCAGAAGAAGATGGACTGTCTCCTGACCTTGTGCACTAAACTAAATAACTCTTACGTGGAATTCTCCTTCTACCCAGTAGTTTAGCCTGGGACGACCTGCTCTAATGGTCCTTTTGCAGTTACCACAGGGGATTCTTTATCGAGCTTCCCATGGATATTTTTTTTTTCTTCAGTTCTTAGATATTGGGCTATGCCTCCCTTGTGACAGTAGGGTCAAGCCTCAAGATGAAAATGTAGCAACCATAACACTCCAAATGTACTCCTGGGCTCCTTAGAAAGCCGAATATGCAATCTCCATTAAGAAGTTCCAGCACATGGGATGTGGTCTGCTTATAATTCCCAAAAATGTCAACAAAAATGGATGAAAAATATTATTACCACTATACAGGCAGGGAAACTGAAGTAGGCAGAGAGAGAGATTTCTTAAGGTCAGAAAGGGAGCCAAGAGCAAAATCAGGCCTTGCGCTGCTTGCTGTTAGACACAGCCCATTGGGCTGCAGCTGGTAGTGGTGAGGGATAAATGAGCACTTCCCACAAAGGAGAGAGACAGCCGTCACCACAAATGCTCATTGCTCATGTTGGTTTAATAGGTAAGAATGACAGACATCTTCGAACCCAACTGTCCCACTGATAAAGGCGATGGAGGCCATGGGATACACTGCACATCACAGGCAAAGCCCATCGTGCAGGCTGATGGTAAACCATGTGCAAAGCCTTTTGGCATGCCTCAGCAGGCAACAGGTTGCACAACCCTGCCCTGCCCTGCCCTGCCAAGAGCTCTTCTGCCCCAAAGAAGTGGTATGGAGCTCCCACTCACCCTTTCGCAGCATGGCATGTTATGCATGGGCCTCTAAAAGCAGCCCCAAGAATGAGTTTTGACCCCACCGTCAGATAGTGGGGTCCAGTTAAATCTGACATTTAACGATGCACCCAGAATAGACCCTGGCAGTCTATTTTCTTCTCATTCCAGCCCTCCCATGCATTCCATCTTTGTCATGCTGTGGCTACCACACCAAGCAAAGAGAGATTGCTTTTGTCCTTCTTGCTTTGTGCCTTTTCGAGGGGCCAACGCACCAGCTTGTCCTTTCTGGTGAGGAGTCCTCAGCTTCATCACACTCCTGATGAGAGGCCAGCGCATCTCTTGGTCACCGACATCCACCAGAGCCCTCTGCCAGCGACCCCTCTGGGTGGATTCACAGGGCTCTGTCTCAGCTCAGCTTGAGATCTTATGTATTCAGTTACCTACTGCAGAGAGAGAGCTTTGTGTAAGTAAGGATCCTGTATTTTTATTTTCTCTCTATGTTGTTTTCTTCAGGAATGTTAAACAGAGGCTGGAAGAGTTCTAGTTCAACCCCAGTGCTGCTTCAGAACCAGATGCTTATTTTAAGGCTGTGCACAGAAACAATAGGAAGTTCCTCTAGAAGCGATAGCACTGCAGTTTCTTTAAACTACTTGGTATTTTGGCAGCAGCTTTTACCTGCAGAAAGGAACTCAGGGTTAAGAATGAAGGTGTAGACGAAGCATTACTGAGCACAGCTCCTGTCTGGTCAGTGCTTCTATTATAAACCTCTTTTTTTCCCCTCTAGGAATTTTTCTTTGGGATGAAACCCAGCACACCGGACAGAATTACTATTGATCCTTATTACTTTTACGGCTGCAGCTGAGACACATCTTGAAAACACATATTAAGTATTTAATTAGAGCAGAGATCCTTTCCTTTTTAAATACTTCCACTGTCTTCCTAGTTTGGGACTGCAACCCTCAAGCCCCCTTCCCCACTCAGCCACGTACAGCTGCTGACTGCGTAAAGCACAAGTATTCTAGGGCATTAAAAAAGAACAACAGTTTTGCTACAAGACGTTTGATGTCACTGACAGGAGTAGAGAGCTTGTTTTCACTCTCCTTTTGGTCTCTGCAGAGCAGCGTGAACCACTGTAGAAAAGATCTCCTTTTCCAGCAAACATTTTTGCTGCGTCACTGCTATTCACCTCCTGCTTTCTGCAGAGCTTCACTGATTCCATCTCTGGAAAGGCAGCTGAAGTTTCACATCAGTAATAATCCTCTCGGAGCGGGACTCAAGCACGCTCCAGCAAGCCCGGCCAGGCTGCAGCACACCTACCAGACCAGGGTACATAGAGTCTCAGAAGGCTTTGATCACTGGCACAGAGAGGAGCAACTGAAAGTTGCTTTGTAAAGCGAAGCACCAGTTATGGGTAATTGTGGAGGAAAAAAAAACAACAACCAACCCAAAGAGGATTTACAGTTTGCCATTGCTTTGCTGCAGTTCTAAAACTGAACCGAGGATGCTGTCAGGAGCCAACATCTTCTGGATGCCTCATGCTAGTCTGCCTTTGCTACACTCCGGGGGACACAGTGCAGCAGGAATTGATTTGAGGAGGCATGGAAAACTGACAGCTTGTGCTCAAAGGAGTTTTCTCATTTTTATTGGGATGATGTTTCTGGGTTTGGAGGAAAAAATGTATTCAGAACAACAAAACCAGAATTCTTTTCTTCTCCTTTATCCTCTCACTTTTCTCCCTTGTTTACTCCTCTGTCTTACTTAGCAACTGGTGTAAGGAGGAGAGAAACACGTGAAAAATAAACAAATGAAAATATTTTTTTAATAGAAGGGAGAGAGGGTGCTTCTGTTTCTGCCAAAGAAAACACAAATGTTGCATCAAAACAGAAAATCCATGAAAGTGGTTGCGAGGCTTCCTCCAAGATGGTGTTCATGAGTGGACCCCACCAGGACACACAAAGTCCCTAGCACCAAGCTATTCCTGTCTTGAGGAGCGTGAGTGGCTGTATCTGTTGGGGATTAAAGTCTCACCAGCCCCTGTTGGATGGATCTTCACACAGTAGCCTTGCCTCACACTCTTGATTTTGTTTGTGAAAGGAAATACAGCTACACCCATGAAGTAATTTCATGCAGGGTGTTGTAGGGAATCTGATGGCTTTGTGGGCCAGAGCCATTATTTGTAGGACTCTACTCTGCTGCCAGCTAGTCCAGGGTTTCACCTGTGGGTCTGAGCAGACCTTACAGGTAAAATAAAGGCCGTGTAACATTTGGCGCTCGGACACACATTGGATACTCCTGGGGCTGGGAATTATTTGGGCTAAACTCTTTCCAAAGTTCACAGAGAAAGACAGGATCCCCAGCTCAGAGACTCTCACACATGGGCTTACCATCTGGAGCTTCCTCCATCGTGTCAGGGAGATGCAGGCAGTCCACAGTGGGCATCACTGTTTGTCCAATACTCAGACTAACCAAGGAAGATCTGTCTTTTTTTTTTTGGACAGCGCAAAACACCCAAGGAGAAATGGGGAAAAAGAAACATTAGGGGCTGGTGGTGATCTGTGTCAGGAGCAACAGGCCAGGGAAGATGCCTCCCCTCCCCTGCATGAGAAATTTTCTGCAACATTTTTATTTCCTCTCACTGACTCTCACTGCGACCACTTTTAAAACTTTTACTGCTGCCCATATGAGTCCACCTTTGGTGCCACACACACTCCCTATGGTCAAGGGGTTGCACACTGCTCCATGAGGGACAGTACAGTCCAGGGATGGCAAGACTGGCTCCATGGCAGAAGGCGAGCTGGGAGCCAAATGAGGTGATCGGGGCGTGTCAGGTGGCAAGAACCACGATCAGCCACAGACCCAGGGATGTCCAGGCAAGACTGATGTAACCAGGGAGGTCTGAAGACAAGCTGGGAACTCAAGTCACTGTGGTCCAAGGCTAGATGCAACACACACCTGGGGCAGCTCAGGCAAGAGCTCAGGCCTTAGAGTTAAGACTGAGCTTCAATGCCACCCCCTTGGCTGGTTAGGCACTTCTCAACCTTAGCCAATAACAGGAATTATCCTCAGACATTCAGCTTTTTAATTGCCACCATACTTTATTCTAAGACCTCTTCCTCTCCCACTCTTCAATGTTATGTGACTATTAATAACCTCTCCTGCAAGAAGCTGTAAGCAGAGGGAGAGCTGAGAAAATTATATTACGAAATGCTACAATCGATGCCCTGCAAAGGAGTGGAGAAGAGATGCTGGCTGCTAGTTGCTGCTGCTTCTCCCACCAGAGCCTCCCAGGTGGCACCTGCTCCTTGGCTCAGGCAGCTCAGCCACAGCTGTAATTCAGTGTGAGTAAAAAATTTTATTTCTGCAGGAAAAGCTGAAACATCACAGGGCTTCTTGTCACCGGCTCTGGACAAGCCCAGGAGAGGCAGAAATGCTTTGTTTAATGCCGTCGCTCATTATTCCTGGCACTTTATGAGTCATTAAGTGTCCTAGTTTTGTAACTAACTCCTGCTGAGCTCAACATTTGATACACATTTTATGGGTGGCCTGTTGGCTGTAATAACGATTGAACTATTCATAATTCCCCTAACCATGTTAACTCCTTCCTTTGCGTGCCAGGTTTCCTTTAAACAACAGTAAGATAAAGATACTGGGGACTTCAGTCCTTAACACAGAATGAATCGTGTTTATCTGGATGATTTATTCCCATAGTTATACACTGCAATTAGACGCACTTGTTCTGAGTCAAGTCTCCTGGTATCTTTTACATTGCTCCCCTTCTGTATCTACAATGCCTTTTACCATCCATGCAGACAGATGCCTGATACAAACTTCCCTCAGAAAAAGATCATCAGCACACACATTAATATTCATTCATTTGTGTGGATTGGGAACAGGAGCCAAAAGACTCTTCTTACCCATTACAGGTGGGAATTAGAAGTAAGGCTCCTCTGTTCAGGAAGCCTCTTGTGATATAACTGATCTTGTCAGGTCCCCCCACCGTTTCCCAGCTTGCTTTCTTTGCAAAAGGTCAGCGAGAATTCCAAACAGAGCCCCAGTGCACATGTTGACCCAGCCTGACAACTGGTGCAAACAGGACAGCCTCAAGCCCTTAGCATGAGTTTGACAGACACAAGTATTTTTCAAGATGACAGCACATTTAACCTGTCTCTTCTGAAAGTGTCATGCACAATCACCTTGGAGGTAGGTAGACAGGTCTATGATGCCGGTTAATTTTCCCTTTGTTCACTGGAAACACTTAGCCTGGCCACTCTGAAAAGATGTGGCTTTGTGGCTACAGGCAAACAAATCCAGTCTGTATTTTGGAGCGCAATTGGAAAGTCACCTACAAAAGCACGTAGGTCTAAAATGAAGGTCAGTATCTTGGGTTAGCTTAAACTCAAGCTGGAAGTTATGTGCATCTTCAACCAAAGAGTCTGACATAGAAGCATGGCTGATTTCAGACTGAATTGGAGGGATACACTCCCAAAAATTAAGCTGTGTGTAGGACAGTATTCAAGATGCTTTTGTACCAAGTCTGGCTGGGATGGAGTTGATCTTCTTCACAGCACCCTGTCTACTGATGTTCCTTGCATGTGTGGCTAAAATAGCATTGGTAACACACCAGTGTTTTGTTTGCTGAGCAATACTTGTAGAGCATCAAGGCTTTCTCTCCAGTGCCCGGTGACCAACCTCAAAGGTCTGTAGACTGAAGATGGGCGAGACTTTGGAAGGGGACCTAGCTGGGACAGCTGACCCAAACTGACTGAAGGGATACCCCACACCATGTGACATCACGCTCAGCAATTAAAGCTGAGGGAAAGGAGGAGGACAGAATCACAGGATCATTTTGTTTGGAAAAGACCTTTAGGATCATCAAGTCAACCTATACACCAAACAGTGCCAAGGCCATCACTAAACCATAACCCTAAGCACCACATCTATGCACCTCCAGGGATGGTGACTCAACCACTCCCCCAGACAGCCTGTTCCAAAGCTTGAAGAAATTTTTCCTAACATCCAACCTAACCCTCCCCTGGCACAACTCAAGGACATTTCCTCTTGTCCTATTGCTTGTTACTTGGAAGAAGAGACTGATACCTTCCTGTTTACAACCTTCTTTCAGGAAGTGGTAGAGTCATAATCTCTCCCGTCAGCCTCCTTTTCTCCAGGCTAAACAACCCCAGTTCCCTCAGCTACTCCTCACAGGACTGGTGCTCTAGACCCTTCACCAGCTTTGTTGCCCTTTTTTGGACACACTCCAGCACCTCAATGTCTTTCTGGTTGTGAGGGGCCCAAAACTGAACACAGCACTCAAGGTGCAGCCTCACCAGTGCTGAGCATAGGGGGACAATCACTTCGCTAGTCCTGCTGGCCATACCATTCCTGATACAGGCCAGGGTGCTGTTGGCCTTCCTGGCCACCTGGGCACACCAATGGCTCATACTCATCTGGCTGTTGACCAAGAGCCCCAGGCCCTTTCTGCTGGGCAGCTTTCCAGCCACTCTTCCCCCGGCCTTTAGTGTTGCGCAGGACCTGGCATTTGGCCTTGTTGAACCTCATTCAGTTGGCCTTGGCCCATTGATCCAGCCTGTCCAGGCCCCTCTGTAGAGCCTTCCCACCCTCAAGCAGATCAACACTCCTGCCCAACTTGGTGTCCTCTGCAAACTGACTGAGGGTGCACTTGATCCCCTCATCCAGATTACTGATAAAGATATTAAAGCGAACTGGCCCCACTCACTGAGCCCTGGGGAACACCACTTGTGACCAGACACTGACTGGATTTCCATTCACCAGGACTCTTTGGGCCAGGCCATCCAGCCAGTTTCTCCAAGGGAATGCTGTGGGAAATGATGCCAAAGGCTTTACCAAAGTCCAAGTAGACAACATCCACATCCACATTCATAGGACAGGGGGACATTTGTGGGTTTTTTGTCTTGCCAAGCAACTGCTATGCACACTGATGCTCTGCTTCCCAGGACATGGCTGGACATGTACCTGCTGATGGGAAGGAGTGAATGCTTTGCTTTTGCTTAGCTCTTGTGCACAGCTTTTGCTTAATAACTGTATTTATCTCAACCCACGAGCTTTCCCATCTCATTTTCTCCCCTCAGTCCTGTTGAGAAGGGAGAGTGAGTGTGTGGGTGTCTGGCAGCAGTCAAGGTCAACCCACCACAGGGTTCTGGACAAAGATTAATTTTCTTGACTGATTCTCTCCACTTTGGTTACTGCTGATCGCAAAGAAAACAGATGACGTAAACCTCGGAGGCATTTTCATGAGAATTGTCAATTTGATTCAATACTGCCAACCTCAAAATTCAATAATCAACAATCCTGATTAAAAAGAAAAAAAAAGTAATAAAGCACTTGGGGTCTTACCTGTTAAATCTTGACATTTGAGTCCATAAAGATGTGGGTTTATGACCAAATATCCTAGATCAAGCCTGTGTCACCCTACTGAGAGTGGCCCCATTCTCACGAGTGCCTGTTTTATATTCCTGCTGCTTGCCTCAGGTCAACACAAGCAGTCAGGAGGAGAGTCAAATGAGCGTCGTGATCGGGCTGGCAAAAACAGGGACAAGAAGGGTCCCGTTCTTTCTCACAGAGTATTTTGCTTCAAAGGTGGTTTGCAGTTAGCAGCCAGGCTACGTTCAGTCTGCCATAGGGCGGCTCAGAAGGAGCAGATGATGCAGGATGTGTGCACAGGAGTCCAGTTTGTCACCACAGCATTTCTCACTGCACGCAGAGGTTCTAGTCAGCAGGGAGAAAAAACAGTCACTGATTTCTGTCAAGTGCTTGGTCTGCAGTATTTCTGTCTTTGTCCTGCACCACTTTATGCAAGGTTTACACACATTGGCGCACTGCTCAAGGGTGGTGTTTTAAGTTAGGGATGTCGCTGGTGGGAAATGAAGAAAATGCACAAAATCACCTCTGTAGGGGTGAAAACAACATATTGCAATGCATGGGCTTGTGTGCCAAAGAATATGCTTCTCTGGAAGGGATTTAGCCATTTTCTCACCCCGTGAAAGAAGTGACATCTCAGAAAGGACTCCCCATGGGGAACTTGATCCTTTGGGAGGGAGGATGAATTAGCGATTAGAGACGAAATGCAAAGGTGTTTTCAGCATAGCGGCTGGATGCTTGATTTTCTAATACAGTACATTCCGTTGTTAATGGAAATGTAGCTTTGCACCTTCTGTTTTTCTCCCAGTAGAATGAATTTCAGCACTGTTTGCATGCCAAGCATGCACACGCACAGCTGTGAGCTCCGGGGAGTGGGAGAAGGCACAGCTTGGACCGGCACAGATAAGATCGCAAAGAGTCTGCAGCAGTGCTGGGAGCTGAACCCATTGCGTTTGCCAAGTGACTTCACTGAAAGACCATCCTTGCTCCTGCCCACAGGAACTGTCCCACGCCATTACAGACAGACCTCGGAAGCCAGCAGTCTGGGGGGAAGGCATCTGGCTGTTTCAAAGTCCTTTAGGAGATCCCCAGGACCAGGAGTTTTCTTTTCTACTCTGTGACACAGCAAAGAGGGGAACAAACCCCGCTGAGCAGCTCTCCCTTGCCAGTAGGCTATTCCAACCTGCACCCCTGTTTGTGCCAGAAATCTCTGTTTCAAGGTTGTACGTGTCATTTATTAAGGAATAAGGGGAAGCAGGGAGGAACAGCTTTTAAAGAAGCAGGCTATGTACAGGCAGGGAAACAGAGGCTGCCAAGCCCCTGGGAACCCTCAGAGAGGAAAGTACCACAAGAATGCCACATGGCAGTGCTGCTGGTATACATACGGTGTTGCTAACACAGCTCTCGACACGCCAGTTACAGAGGCAATTGTAGAACTGGAGACACAGTGCACACTAAATCTGATGCTTGCGAAATGGGAAGGTGAAGGGAGTAACTTTTTCCATGCAACAGGAGCCACTGCCCCAAGCTGAAAGCCCCGGGGAAACAAAGCGGCAGGGCACTTAAGTACTTTCTTGGGAGCTGACTGTGAATGAAGCGGCTCAAGTTTTCACTTGGATTTCCAGCTGCAAGTCTGTGAAGAAGATGAGGGTGGAAAAGCTGGAGAAAACACTGTGAGAGAGTTTCGGAGAGGGCTGCATCAGAAGGATGTCCAGCAGGGACAGGGAGGTGATTGTCACTCTCTATTCTGCTCTCATGAGGCCTCATCTGGAGTACTGTGTTCAGATCTGGGGCCCCCAATACAAAAAAGGTGTAGAACTGTTGGAGAGGGTTGAGAGGAGTGCCACGAAGATGATTAGAGGCATGGAGCACCTGCCCTACGAAGAGAGGCTGAGGGAGCTGGGCTTGTTCAGCCTGGAGAAGAGAAGGCTGCAGGGGGAACCTCACTGCAGCCTTCCAGTACCTGAAGGAAGCATACAAACAGGGGGGGAATCAACTTTTTAAAAGGGTAGATAATGGCAGGACAGGGGGGAATGGACTAAAGCTCAAGGAGGGAAGGTTTAGATTAGATATTAGGGGGAAGTTTTTTACAGAGAGAGTGGTTAGGTGCTGGAACAGGCCGCCCAGAGGGGTGGCAGATGCCCCGTCCCTGGAAGTTCTCAAGGCCAGGTTGGATGGGGCCCTGGGTAACCTTGTGTAGATCCAGGCCTGGAGGTTGGCGCCTGGGGTTAGAACTGTATGATCCTTGGAGACCCTTCCAACCCAGACCATTCTATGATTCTTGTATTTGAGAGAGGGAAAAGTACCTCCCAGTGCATTCACAGTACACAAACCGTACCTCCGACGTGCATCTCACCCTGTTGGAAGCAAGTCAGAGAGGCCCTGATTAGCTGTTCAGCCCAAAAGGGAATAATCTGTTCTCCAAGAGCTCAGGTAGAAGAAGAGTTAAGTTGTAACGTGAAGTAGAGCTTCCACTCCCATTATTGTGCTGGAAATATTGTTTGGGTTTTGGATTTTAAACAAAGCCAGCAATGTGATTTTGCGTGTGCTTAGGAGCGAGCTGTTGCCCCTTACCCAATGTGTGTCCCGTTGACCCTCCACTCCCACCCTCCCGTCAGCAAGGGGCAGAGACAATGCACACGCAGCCATTGGCTCCCACCAGTGCTGGCTGCTATGGCTGCCTTGCGTGCCGAGATGGAAAAACAGCAGAAAACTTGTTTGCCAGCAGGTTTGTTCCTGGAAGGACCACTTAGGTGAAAGGCCTGTGCATGCCTGGGGAACCAACACCGGCAAGACGGAACCCTGCCAAGATGGACACCCCTTCTCTGGCTGGCAGCCACCAGCAGAGCGTGCCCTGGAGCCCGCCGGGGGAACGTGGCAGGGCGGTGAGCCGTGGCGGTCCCTCTCGCCGCTGGTCCGAGCAACCTGGGTCTCGGTTAAAGCATGGAAGAGCCGATGTGAAGACGGAGGCTAAGTGGCGGCGGGATTTTGCCACCTCCAGCCCGCCTGCGGCGATACCGCCTGGGTAGTGCGGGATCTCTCGCTGGGCTGCGCGCAGCGCAGGGCCCCGGAGGGCGGCGCAGCGCCCCGGAGGGTGGCGCAGGGCCCCGGAGG
>VZTU01031434.1:0-12493 GCA_013400835.1 Zapornia atra | reverse complement strand
CTGCAGTCCCAGCTGCAGCTCAACACCCCCACCCCCCCGGCCGTTATCGTGAGTGGGAGGGCGGGCGCGGGGAGGGGGGCCGGGGCGCCTGTCCCCCTCGCTCGGCGCCCCGGAGCGCGGCCCGGGCGCGGGTCTGGGCCCGCGGGGCGCCGTTCTCCCCGTGACCTTGTCGCCCTCCCCCGGCCTGGGCCTGGAGGCAGCTGCGGCCTTTATGCCCCAGCCCCGCGGTGGGGCTAGCGGGGCTGCGCCGGGTTGAGTGCCCGTGGCAGGGCCCCCGCGTCCTCACTGTGTCTCTTCCTCTCACCCCAGGAAGATCCTGCCTTGCTTCGCTGGGCCTACGCTAGGACACACAATATCTACCCCACTTTCCGCCCGACTCCCAAGACGTCCTTTCTAGGAGCTCTTTATGCGATAGGGCCTCTCCTTTTCTGGATTGCTGCCTTCAAAATTGACAGGGTAAGTCTGTTGACGGTAGCGAACGGCAGCAAACGCCAAATGAAATAATGTAGATCCACCTGGGGTCTTAATTGGTGCCATCCTTTTGCACCTAAGAGTGATTAGTGCTGTAGAAGTAATGAGGGAAGGAAGGCTGATACCGAGCCTGGTATCTCAAAGCCGGCTGCAAAGTACTGCAGTGCTAAGAGCCCTGTATTGTACCTTTAGGCACAGCTGGTCACAGTTTCCATGATTAGGTTGTTTTGCTGTAATCAAGCATTCTGTAACAGTGACAGTGTAAATTAGCCATAAGACACTTTATTTTCAGTTGTTGATATGCAATAACTGTGCTTTCTGAAATATATAAGTAGGAAGTCTGTAGATGACAGCAAGGTCTCCGAATTGCTGAATTTAACTGCTAATCTCATGAAGCAAATGGAGGGGAGGACTTCTGGTTACAGTGCCTGATCTCAGATGGATTTTTAATTTGGAAGGTCTGTCTTTTTGTCTTGCTTCTGTTCTGAGTCCTGGAATGGGAGCGTCAGGATCTGAACCATGGGAAAATACTCCCCTTTATGCATACATAAAAAAATGCTAGGTGACTGGCTGGTTTTACTTGTAAATTTTAATTTCTTTCCCTCTTTTGCACAAAAATAGCAATTTTTGGATCAAGTCATAAATCAGGAAGTGTAAACATAAAATTAATAGAATATTTACAGGGAAAGCATTTATTAGGGTGAATTGAAAGTACAGGTTTTAGAAAACATGCTGACCGTGTTGTTAAAAATGTTTCAGAGTTCAGCATCTCTGCAGTATTTTGTCAGGCTAATTTTGTGTTGTACATGAAGCTTAGCATGTCAGTGCTTGAAAATAACCTGTGAAAGTGAAATCTAGACATACTTGCCTGGTAATACTTAAGCTGAAGTCTTTAATGCAGTCTCCAGGACAATCTGTTTTCCTTTTATTCCAGTCCCTTTACGGATTTTGGGGATTCTTCTTGGTGTTCTAGTAGTACATAAAGCACAATAGCTGTTATACCCTTTTCTCTGGGGAGTGTTGGTTGTGTGTCTGGTAAAGCAAGAGATGAATTGCAAAGTCTTAAGCAAGTCTTGTGGTGTTACCCAGCAGAAGGAATCTGGGCAAGGTCTGCAGTGCCTGTGTACTGTAACAATACCCGTCAGAAGGGTTCATGACTGCAGCGTGAGATGCAAATGGGCTGAAAGTGAACACAGGCACATTTAGGCAAGTTATTAAGAAGTTGCTCCATAATTAGATCTCTAAACTGGATTATTTAGCCAGAAGGAGGAGGTATAACCTAAATGTACGGATGAACTGACACAACTACTTCGGTGAAAAATGCATCACGGGGATTGGTCCCTGCTGGCCTGTGGGAGTGGAGAGATGTGCAGAGAGGTCAGTCTGAGCACGTCTCCCTACCTACCTGGAAGGTGAGGCTAAATGCTTTGGGTTTGGGTTTTTTTTAAAAAACTTCTTGATCACAACAGCTGTTACCAGAGTTTGTGTGTGGAGAGTTGTTTAGGTTGGAAGTGACCCATATCATTATGTGCTGCTCTCTTGCTGCAGCTCCTGCTGAAATGCTGGAACTGCTTTTCTCTCACCCCAGGCTGATTGAAACTTCTTCTCTAACAGGACAATGATGAATGTTCTCTTTCTTCCACAGGATCGTAAGGAAAAGCTTATCCAACAAGGGGAGTACAAGCGACCGTTCAGTGTATTTTAGGTTCCTGGAATTGCAGGGCTGTTCATGGGATATAAATAAGATGTATGGCCTGCTGATGTTTCTCCTTAGTGAGAATAAATCTTAATTCCTCCTTGGTTGTCTTGCATCTTTTAACAATTACGCAAAGTGCAGAAATGCGTGATCTTTAACATGGAGAGGTACAGAGAGGCTGTCCTGAGCTCAACCAGTGTACTCCTTTGGTCTACACACAGAGAGGCTCCCTTTAAACTGAGGCTGTTGCTGCTGTCAGAGCAGCACAGGCTGAAGTTTAAAGTTTAGTAGCAGACTAAAATGTTAGGGAAGCCCAAAGCAGTTTCCTGAAGAGCTGGGTTTTGCCTACTAGGTATTTCTCCCTGGCGTCAGTTTGGCTGTGTAGTTTGCCCTAATTGGATAATTGGCAAGTTGTGTGATACATTTTTAATAACTTTAGGAGCCTGCCTGCCCGCTCTCAATAAGTTAATTTTTCTTTTCCCTAATAAAATACAAGCCTGAACCATGTATTTGTTTATTGCAGTGAACTTCTGGATAAAATTACTGTGCCAGACTTGTAAATAGTGAGCAGAAGATTGTCATGCTGTATGGGACTTGTATTTCCACAATTTCTGTGATTTCTGTGAGTGGGACACAATAGAAAGAGTTTTTATTTTTCATACTGATTCCCATCCAGCATAGGAGAATTCCATTTCACCCTTGCAAATGGGCTGTGACTAAAAAAAGTCACCAAGTCAGGAGGACAGAGCCAGGTTCTTCTCAGTGATGGCCAGTGATAGGACAAGGGGCAACAGGTGCGAGCTGGAGCATCAGAAGTTCCATGTGAATGTAAGGAGAAACTTTCACTGTGAGGGTGACAGAGCACTGGCACAGGCTGCCCGGAGAAGTTGTAGAGTCTCCTTCTCTGGAGACATTCAAAACACTCCTGGATGTGTTCCTGTGTGGTTTAGTCTAGGTGACCCTGCTCTGGCCGGGGGGTTGGACTGGGTGATCTTTCAAGGTCCCTTCCAACTCCTAATGTTCTGTGATGCTGTGCAGTGCAACTTAACCTTGTGCCTGCAAAGATGCCTTCTCTGCCTCTTACTATAAGAGCCCAAATCTTTTCTTCCCAGGGTAGCTGGTATAGGGGGTTCTGGAATTGTTATTGTCAGTGTATCGAGACGGGGACTGTAAGGAGAAGAATTTTAATTCCAACTTGGAATTTCACGTGGTCTGTAGGTGCCATCGTGATCCAAACAACCCTCCTCCTTCAGATGTTGTATGGGAGCAGTTCCCAAATGTTGCTCAATCTGATGATGAAGTTGAAAGTTTCCTGTGGCCTGTGAAGTTGGCAAAAAAATGTTCCTCTCCTGCATGGCCAGGCTGTAAACACAGGCTGTTTGCAGTTCCTCTGTGCCAGAGTGAGTTGGTGAGCTTTTTCACAGAATCACGGGGTGGTTGAGGTTAGGAAGGAACCTCTGAAAGTCATTTGGTCCCACCCCCTGCTCAGGCAGGCTCACCTAGAGCAGGTTGCCCAGGACCATGCCCAGATAGCTCTTGAGTATCTCCAAGGATGGAGACTCCACAACCTCTGCAGGCAGCCTGTGCCAGTGCTCAGTAACCCTCAAAGTAGAAATGTGTTTCCAGATTTTTTTTTCTTCATTTTATATATACATATTTTTTTATTTGTTAAAAAAAGGTGTTTCTTGTAACTCTTCCTGCTTGGGTCATGAAGCCTTCAGGCTGTGGGAAACTTGGCAGTGATGCTGCACACAGCAGCCATGCAAAGCTATGGCCTGCTTTTGCAATCCCATACGTGCTCCCAGCACCCCTTTTGCACCTGGCTCCACAGCTTGTTCTGCTAGTTTAACTGAAGCAAACCCAGGTGATGCTCTGCAGAATGGCTTCTAAAAGACTGTCACAAATGATACTACAAGATACAGCTGTGGGTCAGTGCAGAGAGGCATCTGCACAGAGAAAGTGGTATTTAGGGAAAGATATAATTGCTTGTCTGAGCATGCTAAATTAACTATCTTCCTGCTGCCACAAACTAATTTGATCTCCCAGGACCCATTTCCTCAGCTAATTGGAACTTGAGTTGCCACACATGTAAATTCTCCCTTGCAGCTGTATTTGTTTCAGGCTGGTTGAGCAAATGGTTTGGGATGGGTTGCAGATGAGCGCAGTGCCTCTAGTCTTTCAGACCAGCCTTGGATTGGTGCTTGCGGCACCTGCCACAGCCCTTTCCTTTGCAGATGAGCGTGTCGGATGCTACGTCCCTGCAGATTTGAGTGTGGTGCTTGGGGAAAGGCTGCCCTACTTTTCTGTCCCTCATTGCTTTGCAGAATTTTCCCAGCTGTTTTCTTGCAAAGAACAAGGGTGCTTTGCTACGGGATTTGGGGTCGGTGGTTTGAGGCAGTGGTGCTGGGCACGTAGAGGGTAAGGGGAGTGTTCCCTCCAGAAATGTAGGGTGAGGACAGGAGAGTGAATGTGCCTCGTGGAATTTTGCCCTTGACTGATGTCTTAACCACCCGTGTCTGCTTCAGTGATGAGTCTGTAGCAAGAGAAACTCAAGCCTACGGGTCACTGGATGGTAATTTAGGTTCCAAATAGAAAACAAGCTTTTCCCATCTGCCTGTGAAACATTTAGATCTCATTTATCCCTGGATCAGTCTGATTAAATCAGCTTCTCTGGCAAATTGATTCTCTTGAACGTCCTTTTCTAAGCTGGCTACTTTAGAGTAAACATTTCCCTGTAGATTTTATAATGCAATACTTTGCTCAAAGCTGATGCTTTTTTACCCCAAGGATCTGGTGCAGATCCAAAACTGATGATGGATGTAACTCAAGTTAGGTGTTGCAGCTCTACATTTCCCTCTTGTTTGGAAAATTGAGGATTGCTTCTCTTGGGAAGCAAGAAACATCGATCCTGCTGACACCAAGCTCAGTAACTGTTTCACACGGGTACACGCTAAATCCCAGGCCTGAGGTTTAGGGCACCTGGGCTGCCCTCCTGGTTCTTGGCCTACTTGGAGCTTTGCTTTCTGCCTCCACCTGTGGAACGTGCCACCTGGGGTGAGGCTTGCATGCTCCAATGAATTTTGAAGTTGTCACGGTTTTGTGTGGCTGGGTTCTGGTGGAGGAGGGGGCTGCAGGGGTGGCTTCTGCAAGCAGCAGCCAGAAGCTCTCTGCAGGCCCCACAGAGCAAACATTGCTGACCAAGGCCAAGCCCATCAGCGAAGATCACAGCACTTCTGGAAATCACATTTAGGAGAAACAAACCACAAGCAGACACTTTTTGCCACCAGAGTGAGAAGATGTAAGGAGCTGTGCAGACACCAAGGCCATGGAGGAAGGAGGGATGGGGAAGAATGAGGTGCTCCAGGTCCTGGAGAGAGAGATTCCTCTGCAGCCCGTATAGAAGACCATGGTGAAGCAGGCTTCCCCCCAACTGACAAAAACCCCCATTCCCCCAGTCCCTGCCTCTCCCTGCACCATGATGGGGGGGAAAGAAGGGAGTGAAATCATGACTAAAGTGCAGACTGCTAAGAAGGGAGGGATGGGGGGAGGTGCTTTAAGATGTGGCCACACTTCTCATTACTCAACTCTGGTGTCACTAGTAGTGTAATAAATTAGATGCTTTATCCCGCCTCTTTTTAGTCTGTGCTGAGTCTGTTCTGCCCATGACGCTGATTGTGGAATGATCTCTCCCTGTCCTTAACTCCTGAGCCTCTCAATATCTATTTTCTCCCCTTTCCATCTGAAAAGGGGAGTGATAGAGCTGCTTTGGTGGGCATCTGGCCTTCAAACAGGACCAAACCACCACAGTAGTCCTCCATCATGTTGTCTGCACTTGAGCCTACTTCCAGGTACCTTCCCAGGAACAACTGAGTGGACTGGCCAGAAAAGCCCTTTTGCATTTTCTGTGCTGCACATTAGCACTTACCCCACAGACAAAGTGCTGACAAACAACAAGTCAATGTTGAAGGGTGGCCAGGGTGTGGGATTAGAAAGGAAACTTCCTCTCACTTAGCAGTGAAGCGCTTTGGATTCTCCAACTCTTCTGGTCTGCATTCTGCTTTTCTGACAATTGAGTCTTTCCTTGGTGACCCTCCACAGAGCAGCAGGTTGAAATGGCCTGCTCAAATAGGAGGCTTAGGTCTGCTGGAACCTTCAGCTCTGTTTGGAAAGCTCTTCCCTTACAGACAGCACAAAATGCTTTACTGATCCCTAGTTTCTCCTTGTGAAAGACATGCTGGGTCATATTTTCAGGAGGCCCTGTGATCCGGGGTTGGCTGTTACTTCATATCCGCACCAGTACAGCATTCACACCACGCAAGTACCTGCTTCAGCATGCCACCAAGAAAACTTTAATGGGATACTTGAAAGTTAAGAATACTGGTGGATTTTTACTGCATTTCCCAAATTACACAGGAATGATAATTTCCATGGCTTGGTGGTTGCTGGAAATGCCATTCTGTGATGAAGCACTCTGTGTCACCTGCATTGACTCCGCCACCACACGTAGCTATGCTGGATCTCCCTGTTTTCACTCACTCATTGCAAGGAATAAATACCTCTCTTTACTTGCACTTAGGGTTGAAGTGGCTTTTCAGAGGTTCCCAACACTTGTAGTAGTTTTTATCTAGGCGGTTGGAGGTCTGGAGGCCCCATTTGGTGACGGCCAGACTGAGGGAAGATTCAAACATGAAGGCCTGTTGGGAAGAGGGAAGGTAGGTTAGGGCAAGGGGGTGAGAGTTTGCATCCAAGCAAGGTGGCTCTGCTCTACCACAAACAAGAGTTGCAGATATGGTCCAGCCCTGCCAAGTTCTGCCTCCAGCCCCATCAACCCAGGGGGAGAAAGCTCTTCAGAGCTGGCACTGCAATGCTGGTATTAACTAGGTCTCAGGAGTGACTCTGGATTCCCTGCATACCCAGGAAGACCAGGTTGTTCCAAAAGCTCTAATTCAAGGCCTGTGATGATCATCATTAGATTTTAGGGGGGTGGAGAAAGGAGGACAGTCAGGGGGTTCATTTCTTCGTCTGTAGGCTGACAAAAATTAAATTAATCAGCATGAAAATTTCCCGCTTCCTGCTCAGGCAAGAATTAATGTGGGCAGATGATCAAAGCTGCCTGGCATCACACATCTCCAGGGTAGCTCCCAGGAGTTGAGTGGTGCTGATTGGTAAGGGACGTGAATGCTGCAGCCATTTGGTCCAAGTACTTTTCCAACTTGCCAGAGAGAAGTGAGGCTGTACTTTGAGAGTGGCACAGCCATGGTATGCTTGGCTGTATTCAAAATCTTACCAGCTCCTTTGGCTGCTTACCATGGTGCCTTCTGCAACCCTCTCAGGCTCCAGCTTGGCTTTGCTCGCCTTCTCAAAACAGTCAGCATCTGGCCCATGAGGAGTCATCATGCTGTGCAAGCTGGCTCCTCCAGGCTGGAAGCCTTCCTCCTTTGCTTCGTAGTGGCCTTTGATGAGTCCCATGAACTCACTCATGCAGTTCCCTGCAAGAGGCATAGAGAAGAGGTTGCCATGCTGAGAGATAGGGAGGCATCACTGGGCTGCGAGCTCCTTGAAACACATGAGCTAAGCTGGGCCAGGCAGTGGTTGGTTCCCAAGAAAGGCATCACATCACGGATCCTACAGGCGATGCTTGGAAAGCTGTACAGTTTTTATTGCACTCAGTTATTTGGCTATAATTGAGAGCTCTCTAATGAAAGTGCATTGATGTTGGTGGACCTGTGTTTTTCCTACCACCTCAAGCTTTGTAAGTACTATGCCTGCATATGGGCTGCGTGGTGTAACGTGGTATTTACAGATTTGGATTGGAGATCTTAAGGCACTAGAAAGGAGGTTCAGTATATTCACCCCTGTCTTTGAAGCACAAAATGCCTGGCCGGGAGTCTGGTGAGAGAGCCTGGTCTGCTGTCCCAGGGTATAAGATTGAAATCCTTTTGTTTGATACTCTTCTACCACCTCCAGCCCAGTGAGACTCTTCAGTTTTTTATGCTTTTGATGCTTGCATTATTTAGTTATTTCTCTAGAGCCACTGTATGCCCAAAGACACAGAGCCAAATTCTTCTTACCTCAAGGAAGAATACTTGTACATAGACCCTCTGAAACCAATGGAATAATGTACCACTATCTCAGGTACAGATGGCTATATCTAATCATTCTGTGCTTACTGACTTGGGTTCCTTGTAGGGGAAGTACTTTGGCAACTACTGTCCCAAGCTTCCAAGTAGACCCGATGTAACTAAACAATATGGCAGCTTGCTACTTAGCAGCCAGTTTTTGCAAAGCCAGGACATGCTTTTGTAGCTATGCTATATGTAGCCCTAGTTCAGTCTTCATTAAGTACAATCCAGGGTCTGAAATGTTAAACAACAGAACTAATTTAGCTCAAAGCAGGGATGGCCTAACTATGTATGCAAACATTCATTAATTTCCACCCCCAGTTGCCAGTATCTCATGTAAAACTGGATTGTTACGGGGGGTTCATCAAACCTGCTCATGTGCTGCACAGACCCTAAGAGCTGGATTGCCAGTGGATACTGTCGCTTAAGAAGAAGGGGCAGGTGAGTAGGAAAACAGGCTTCAGAGATGAGCTGAGTCCAGTTGCCTATTCATTTGCAAATTTCACCCCAAGAACTTAGGCACACCTTCATTCCCTATTTCTAAAATAGCTGTATCCTCTATGAGCAGGGTGCGGTGAAGTTAAACCTAATGGCCCTTAGTGGCCATTAGATATGAGGTCCCACGGTCACGAGAATTACACAAGTACTCTCCCAGACACAGATGCAATTTATGGTATCAAAGCTGTGTATCAGATGCATTTTTCACCCTGTGGTCCAGAGACCCTAGGAGTAATTCACAGCCTCGAGGAGAAGGAGGCCAAGAAGAGTTACTATTTATACTATTATACAAGTTCCTATTTTCTTGGAGACCAAGAAAAGTTACTATTTATAAGCTGCACAGCCACCTTTGTATGTGAAATTGCCACGGTGTCTAGGCAGAAATCTTTGGACAACCATTTATACTTGGGGCAAAGTTAAGACAAGATGAAAAACGTGACTCTGAGTGCATTAAAGCTGTCCAAACACAGGCTTTCCACTGCACCTGAGAAGAGGAGGCAACAGGATTTCTGGCAAACAAAATAGGCCTCTTGTAAAATACTTGGATAGAGGAGAGTTCAGTAGCATTGAACTTGTGCAGCTCCTCCCCTGGAGTTGTCTGCTCTGTTACGCCCCTCTAATGGTACATGATTCTCATAATCACACTCATTTCAGAGGGAACTAACGTGCAGCCTCTTGATGATTGACTGTTGTGATGTCTGCCTTACCCACACAAGATCTTTCTCTCCATGGCTGGGCCAGAGCAGATGGCCAACCTGCTCATCATGCATTGATCACTCAAGACTTTGGCTGAGGTACTGTGGTCAAGTGAGTAGCTGTGGTAGCTGTCTGCATGGGTACTCTTAGCTCACCACACAGGCAAGAGAATGAGAGTCGTTTCAGATGCCTTTTACCACAGACTAAGCGAAGTTGGACAAATTCATACTGTTCAACATAACGTGTCTGTGGACAGTTACACAGCTCTGTTGATGCACAGCAACTTAATCATGGTAAAGCATCTTGTGTCTCATGTTTTAGGGTCTAATAAAAGAGGTGACTGTGACCTGGCACTATCCCAGCTGGTCAGGACACATGTTTCCACATCACATGCATTATTTGGAATGAAAGCAGAATGACAGGGCAGGACTTTGCCTGTGGGTGTTACCCAGATGGCTGCCTACTGTGCTTGCTAGTGCCACTAATTCTTTCCAGCACGCAAGACACTTGGAAATATGTTTAAGTAGCAGGAGGAACTGGCTATTAAACTGTGGTTAGTAAGTGTGCAGAAAGCCTCTCAGTACTTCAAAGCGACCGTAGTGTGACCTTGATAGCTTCTGAGATGGGGCCTTTTAGCTGCTGACAGAAGGGGTGTAGCGTGAACAAGCTTTCCCCCTCAGTCTCATAGAGTGGGTTGCCTCATGCCTACCCTGGAAGGACAATCCCACATGGGCAACTTGATTTCTAGCATCCACTCAATGCAACATGGGGCCATCCTCTGCCAAGAGCCAAAACAAACCAATTCTGGTCATGGCAACCAAGTCCCCCAAAAACCAGCCAGCTGCCTGAGAAAGAGCCCAGCTTCTTAGATGCCAGAGGTACCTCTATCACTGTACAGGTGGCGAAGAAGGGGCCAGGACAGCCAAGTCAATCCTTTGCTGTAACTTTGATCTCACCCTGGAAGTGGCCTTGGGCAGCTTCACATCTCACTCCTCACCACCTGTGATGTCATATTTTCCTTCCCCTGTTTTTCCTCTATGTACTCTGATGAGATATTAAGTAATTCGTGGCTGGATGACAGGACAATTCTGGATGCATTTGTGAAATCCCATGTTCAATGTGCACCTGGTCTCAGTGGGAGCCCCTTGAGTAGAGCCGCATCCATCTATGCAGACACCACCAGCTCATCACCCCTGAGTTTTCATGAGATGCTCCAAATAGGAACCTCTTTGGGTCTGTTCATTTTCCAGGGAGGACTGACTGACTCCAAGAAGCTGACGCTAATGGTGCCAAGGGCAACGAATCAAGACTGCTTCTTCCCTGCATGTGCTCTCAAATAAATGGAGTGGGCTCGATTTTTCCCCCCTGCAGTCCTGTACTCAAGCACAACCAAGAAAGAGCAGACGTACGGTGGTAGTATGGTGGACGGAAGGTGTTGTTAGCTACCCCCCATCGTGGGGGGAATATGACAAAGTCAGCAAGTGCCACTCCAGGCCGGGTCGACTTGGCTGTCAGGACAGTGAAGATAGAAGGATCCTGAAGAAAAAGCAAAGGAAAAAGCATGAAACAGATGAGGGCTCAGAGCTCTCTGCTTAGGTCATCCAGACAGTAAGCCTGACTGATACAGCCTCTCCCTTGCCAAAACACTTTTTCCTCCTGCACTGGATTGTGTGGATGAGATTTGTGACCCTGTGAGACAGCAGCTCAAAACCCATGCTGAAGAACCAGTTGGTTCTTCTTTAGGCAGCCTTGGATAGATTTCCCTGCACCTGCAGTGATGCCCTCAGGACTATGAGCAGAGATGCAGGGGAGGGACAACCCCACGAGATGGAAACACTGTCATTCCAAGAGCCATTTCCAGCACTCCTCCTACCACAAAATCGTACGTCTTACTTAACTGGTTACAGAGGACAGGAATGTCCTGCTGGAGGCATCTAGCCTCACAGCCCTGTTAGTTTACAAACAGGGAGATCTCAGCACAGAGAAATTGTGGCTTGCTTCAAGGAGTTTTGAAGTCTCAGGTCCAGTAAGGTAATTTTCTGGGCTTTGATCCCCAAACCATCATTCTTCTGGCAGGTTTTTCTGGAGTTTAAACAATACTTTCTGTTGGTTGTCTCACTAGAAATGCTCCAGTCTCCCTGCACACCCACTTGCAGAAGCAGCGCTAAGAGATGGCATCACTGTGGGCATCTCTCCCATTGGGCTGGTTTCTTTTTTAGAAGAGCTGCTCACATTACTTTTAGCTTTAGTTGTTTTCCATAAGATCTAGAAATCATTGCCATGAAAGCTGCCAGCTCTTCAAACAAAATTCAGTGCTAGGCTCAGAGGAACCAGGAGAAGGAGTCTGCGCAATAAATCAAGGCATGAATTTAAGTGCAAAGGTCTTTTTGCTGAGTTGCATGGTGTGTGTTGGCTTCAGTATTCAGCTCTCCCCCAGGACGCAGAAGTTCTATGCTAAGCTGCATAAAGCTGTCTAAGAAAATGATCAACCTCCTGTTATTTCTTTGTATCACAAAGAAGATTGTCTTTCCCTTGGTTTGGGCAGCTTGGTTTGGGCCCAGGGAAAGCAGGACAAGAGATTTCACACTGTTTCTTAGGGCACACCGTACTTTTTAACAGGCGTTGAGCTCCTTGACCTCAGGGTGAGTTTGGAGGGTACAGTATCCACACAGCATTGCTCTGCCTTGCCCAGCTCCAGAACTTACCGCGTGGTCAAAAGCAACAGAATTAATGACCATGAACTTTTCCAGATGGTATTTGTACGGTGTGTAGTTCCCATGCCAGGCTACAACATTGAAGGGGGAGAAATCCTGCCAAAGCAAAGAGACACAGGGTTACCTTACATCCAGCCTCCCAACTTGATGCCACATGTGGGCACTGCTCTTTCCCAAATTAAAATGTTTTTAGTGCTGGCAAGAGGTACACCAGCAACCTGGAGCACAAAGCCCTTTAGCCACAGGCTGGCATTGCCAGGATGTAGTTTTCCTCAGCATTTCACAGAATCACAGAA
>VZTU01031433.1:43438-62664 GCA_013400835.1 Zapornia atra | reverse complement strand
CCTCTCAAGGGGGGAAGGGGTGGGCTGCAGGTTGGGGGAGCCCCAGCCTGATCCCCCCTCCTGCTCTGCTGCAGTGAATGGGACAGTGCGGGAAGAGCTCATCGCCAGCAAGACGAGCGAGGAGATCATGCAGCTGGCCACCAAGCTGGCTGGCCAGTCCGGCCTGGACATCATCCGCATTCGCAAGCCCTTCCACACCGACAACCCCAGCATCCAGGGCCAGTGGCACCCCCTCACCAACAAACCCTCCGCCCTCACCATCCGGGGGCCGCGCCTGCAGGCGCAGTAAAGCTTCTGGCCCCTGCCTTGCGCCTCTGACTCCATCTCTCCTCCTGCCCAGTGAGACACACCACGTCCAGACAGAGCCGCGTTTATTGCTGGGGGGATGTGGGGCTGTGCACAAGGAGTGCCAGACACAGAGGGTGTCAGCTCCCCTCCTCTGGGAAGGGTGGTGCTTGGGGGCAGCTTACCCCCTCCTTGCAACAAAAACAGGGTGGGGGGGGCAGAATGGGAGAGCCTAGATATCCAGCTCTTGCCTTTTCCTGCTAAGCCTTGCTCTTCTGGGGCAGGAGAGCCCAGGCTCCAGCCCATTAGAGACCCCAAGGGCTGCCACCCTCTTCCTGCACTGTGGCAGGGGTGAGCTCCAGGCAGTGTCCTGATCCTGGAAGTACCAGCAAGAAACAGAGAGAGGACACACCCCCCATGTCTGTCCCTCCCTGGCTTTTCTGGTGTCACTGCCATGTTGCCAGGGTATGACTCTCTTCTCGCCCCAGTCCCATGGGTTCCCCCACGAGGCGGCAAGAGCAGAGGTAGTTGGGGGGATTTAGGGACATTGGTTGTCCCTGGAAAGTGCCATGAAGAACATGAGGGTCCAGAAGGAGGCAGGTCCTGGTCTGGGATTCCTTTTCCTCACTGTATGAAGACATTTCTCCTCCCACACATTGTCACAGGGGACGCAGCTGTGCCTGAACCCCAGGTCTCCCAAAGGCACCATGCAGGATGGCAGAAATGTGGTGTCCTGGAGGTGGGCGGCACTGTGGGCACATGGGTGCTGCACCAGTCCCTTGCCACAGCTGTGGGGCACGGCGGTGGCTGCTGGTCCGGCTGCTAGTGCATCTTGCTGCCCACTGCTGCATCCTCTCTTCCCCTGCAGCGCCCTGGGGAGAAGGTACAGAGCCCTGTCAGGGTTGGAAGCCCCAGGGGTGCCACATCCCCAAGGCACCCAGACCTGTGCTTCACCTGGGGCCTCCTCACAGTGGGCACACACCGCTCCACCAGCTGCTCCAGGATGATTGGGGACATGGACTCCTCATCCCGGCTCCGCCCCTTGCCTAATTGTCCTGGATAGGAGACCCTGGGGAGCAGACGTGGGAGAGCGGGAAGGGGCTGGCAGCCACCAAGGCTGCCCTGCACAACACGAGATGTGGCCAGATCCCTTCACTGGCCTGCAAGCAGGCAGCTGGGGGTCCCACCCCTGAGCCCTGTGCCAGGAAGGGACCCCACACACTGCAAGAGGTGCAGGCACCATGTGGCAGCCTCCAGCCTCGCTCCCTGCTCCTCACCCACCTCTCAGCAGCCATCCGGCTCCCATGTGCCGAGGGATGCCCAATGGGGCAGGCCAAGTCCACGCGTCCACAACAGTGTCTCTCGCCTGGACAGACAGACAGAAACTCTCCCTCCCCCTGGTGTCCACCTTTAGCCAAGCGCCAGCTCCTGCCTCCAGCTTGTGGCTGCCATCGGTGGGTTTTTATACATAAATAGAGCTCCCAAATTTAAATAGATTCTTCTCTTTTTTTTTTTTGATGTACCGTGACTTGCAAAAGTGAGTGAAAAGCCGAAGGAATGGCGAGCCTGGGCCTGGCCCAGCGCCGCCATTCTGGAGGTAGTTTGGCTGAGTCTTGTAACACTGCTGGCAGGGGGTGGGAGAAGGGGCCAGAAGGGAGGAGGGTCCCACTGGTAGGACCCCCCTCCCGGCCCCTAAACGGAGCTCTCGTCCAGCTTCTCCACCAGCTGACTGTGTTTCCGCTTCTCCAGCATCTTGCTGAGCTCCTCTGTGAAGGACACGTTGTACAGTGGTGAGGGCAGCGGCTCCTCCTGCTGCTGCAGCAGCATGTAGCTGTTGCCATTCATCTTGCGAAGGACGTTGGGCAGAGACCCCACGCCGTTGGTGAGCTCAGCCGGCAGCGGCGGTGGCGACGGCAGCGGCGCCACGGCAGGTGGCAGCTCCTTGACCGGGGAGGTGGCAGCTGTGGGCGCCTCACCAGGGATGATCCGCAGGCAGCCGTCCGGGTAGGCGAGCCCTTCCTCTTCCTCTTCCTCCTCCTCCTGGTGGCCCTTGCGCAGGCAATTGGCCGAGACAGTCTGCAGCTCCATGCTGGTTGGCCGTGGGGGCCCCAGGACGTACTTGCCCTTGCGCTTCTTCAGGCAGGACACATAGAGGAGGACAGTGCTGAGCACAGTGCACAGCACCACCAAGGTGACGATGGCAGAGATGTAAGCCACCTTCATGTCACCAGCCACCTGGCTGGCGGTGTGGGGCCGGGGGGCAGTGGTGGAGCTGCGGGGCAGCTCGGGCAGCACGGTGAGGCTGTAGGCGGCCAGCAGCATCCGGAGACCCTGCTCCTCGCCGTAGCAGCGGTACATGCCGCTGTGCTGGGGCAGCGTGTCCGTCACCAGCAGCCCATCCACCCCCACGCGCAGCCGGTCCTGCCCCGTGCTCGGCACCTCACTGCCGTTCAGCAGCCAGATGGCTCGTGCCAGGTTGGAGCGCTGGTCGCAGGGCAGCAGCACGTCATCCCCCTGCAGCACTGTCCGGTTCTTTGATGGCAGGGTGCCTGCAGGGACATGTACTGGTTCGCACTTGTCCCAGCCACCCAAAAGGATGCCAGGCACTGGCATCCCCTGTGGTCCTGAGGGGTGGCACAGACTCACCACGCCCGAAGCTGGTCCGGCATCCTTCCTTGCCACTCAGAATGTCCTGCACCAGCCCTGTGCTGCAAGACATGAGGGGCTTCAGCTGTACAGGCCCTGCTGAGCCCACCCTTGCAGGGTCACCGCCACCGGCAAACCCGCCACTGGACATCAGACCCTTGGGGATGGCACTGGGGTGACTGTGCCACAGGGTGATGTGGATGAGGCGGGTGGAAAGCTCATGGGGACCCCGCTGGGGACCAGCAGCCTGTCCCTACCTGTCCGTGGTGGCAGTGGCGCGGCAGGCCTTGCCATCCCAGGCACAGTAGGGGTCCCGGGCGAGGATGCAGTCATAGCAGGAGGCATACCTGGCGCAGGAGGCCAGGGGCACCTGCAGGATCCCGCTGGCTGCTCCCACATACAGGCTCCTCTGAGGGGAAAAGGCTGGCTCAGCACTACCCTGGCACGGCACAGCCTGGCTGCGGGGTGCCCCATGGTGTTCAGAGATCCCTACCAGCCCCACAGTATGACCATCCCTTGGTGGGGGTGCACAGGGAAGGGCCCCCAACTCCAGTCAGTGCCAACGGCTGCAGCTGGCACCTGGCAAGGAGTCAGGGGCCAAGCCAGCCCCTTCCCCCAAGTTGCTGTGTTGGCCTCTGGCACGTATCCCAGGAGTCATGCCCCCCCAGGCCCCCAAACAGCCCAGCACAGCTTGGGCTTTGCAGTACAAACACACCCCATGTGTGGGGCCCCCCACTTCTTCCACCCCTCACCTGGGCATGGGAGATCACCAGGCTCTCCACGGGCTGTGGATCCTTGAACACCTGCACCTCCTCCACGATGTGGACGCTGGAGCCCACCACCACAGCTTTGTGGATCCATCCATCCACTGCAGAGCGGAGCAGGGGTTCAGGAGGGAATGTGGCATGTCTCCCCTGCACAGCAGAGACCCAGCCAACCCATCCCACGCTCACCCGTCCCCATGAAGAGCACATCATAGGAGTGGCCGTTGAGGGCCCGCACCCTGTCCACGGCCAGCTGGCTGTACGCCACGCTCTTCTTCACTAGCAGTGGCTCCCCATCTGCCGGCTTCACCTCCTCGAACATGAGTGGGTGCACCTTGATGAAGTCCAGGACGCTGTTGGGCAGGTCCTGCGAGGAGTTGTAGCCCTTCCTGCGGGAGTGGTCGGTGATGCACTGCCCAGGGGAGATGGGGGTCAGGGGGGGATGCGGCTGCCCCACGCTATCCCCTACTCCACACCCCCAGGCACTCACAGAGCCAGGCCGGGGCTCGGGCACCGCACCATCGTAGCGGGACCACTTGCGAGCTGAGTCCTGGTACTCCATGTAGGGGCCCTCGAAGGCACGCTGCACCGCCGAGATGCTGTAGCGGCACACGGCTGAGGCCTCCATGCTCCTCCTAGGTGGCAAAGCCCTGCCTGAGCCTGGGCAGAAACACAAGTGCTCCCCACCAATGCACCCGCAGGTGCTCAGCGCCCACTTGCGCATCCCTTTGAGCATCTCTGATCCCCCCTGTGCAGACTTCTAGCCCCAGGCATTTCGGCTGCTCACCACTGTGCTGAGAGGGTGAAGGTGGCATAGAAGACTGTGCTGGCCCAGCTGCCCTCATCCAGGCTGCAGACGCTGCGCAGCACCTCATAGTAGGGGATGTAGCAGACCAAGCGTGCCTTCATAAAGGACGTCCACTTGCGCTGCAGGATCTTCTTTCCCCCCATGTCACTCTGGGAGGGCACAGGGAGCACTTCTGCACAGGCCGGTAGGGGTTTGTGTACCCCTCTGCCCGTGACTCAGTTTCCCCCAAGGTACAGACATGCAGCGCTTTGCTCCCTGTGGCTGGGGACATGCCTACCTTGCAGACACGGGCCACCCGGGCCACCCGGGCCACCTGGCTCTTGTCGAAGAAGGACGTGGTCTCCTCACCCGCCCGCTCCGTGAAGAAGTAATAGATTTTGTCATCATCACCAACGGGGCTGTCCTTGCTCTCCCAGACCAGCATGGAGGCCACAAACTCAGCATCTGGGGAATGCAGAACGAGATGGAGATTGGGGACCCACCATGGGATGGGGGATCCCTCCCTGCCTCAGTTTCCTCTCACGGCAAACCACTCAGGACCCCATGGCCACCCTCCACCCCTGCTCCATGCGTGCTGAGGCAATGCACAGTGTCCCATGGCCCGTGACAGAGGTCCCTGGGGGATGGCAGTGACATCTCACCATTCAGCCAGTGCAGTGGGGACTCCTCCATCTTCAGTGGCCGCTGGTACAGGTTCCTTCGGATGTCGGGGAGGCTCCGAAACTCGTAGCGCGTGGCCGTGTACAAGCCACCGTCTGGGCAGGGCAGGCAGCCGTCAGCAGGGCCCCACATCATGGGAACAACCCCAAAAACCACCATCATCCCCGTGCCCCAGGCAGAGAAGGACCAACTCCTGGCTTGCTATAGTGCCACATGCAACGGCCACCCAGGTGGGGACCCTCCGCGGGGGCGCTGGGAATGGGGCCAGCGTCAGCAGCATCCCACAGGTCCCTGCCCGCCGGGGTACCGCTTACCCACGATGAGGCCGGTGTAGCCACGGGCAGGGTCGTACGGGCACTTCTCCTTGCCTTCCTCCAAGTGGGCTGGCAACGTGAACCTGTCGGCATCCTTGGGGGGGACAGGGGACTGGGTCAGGCAGGAGGGGACAGACCCGCCATGCCTGCCAGCCCCAGGCTCTCCGCAGAAGCTGTCAGCAGGGACAAAGCGATGCCCATGGCTGTGCCCTTTCTATTCCAACCCCTGCCAGCACCCTCTGGCTGGTCAGAAACCACAGGGACAGCCAGAGCCCCCAGGAAAGAGCAGAGAGAGGGCTCAGGGAAAGGAGGAGCCCCGACACCCCACTTTGGCACTGTGTGGGTGCCAAGCAGGAGCTGGCCAGTGCAGCCAATGTTCCTGGGCTGTGTAAGGCCAGCAGACGCTGCACAGCTGGGCTGGGTCCCCCGAGGTGACGTCCCAGTCACTGCAGGAGTTATTTTCTTTGGGGTTTGCAGTTCAAAGCACATTAAATAATGACAGGGCCCTTCCAGCTCAGCGGCTCCTCTGCCTGACTCCCAGGGCGTGCAATGGCCAAACCGGACCAGCGGCATAGCCATGGGAACAGGCACAGCCCCTCCAGGACTCCCTGACCACACTGGGGACACAGCCCCTGGACACTTTACCCCCCAGCTCAGGGATAAAGGTGGGCAAAGGGCAGCCAAGTCAAGGAGAGCTACCACATGGGGGTGAAAGTCCCATGCTGGGGGACATGGCTGCCCCCAGCTGCTCTGCCCTGAGTCACAGCCACATGTGGACCCCCAGCCTGGACCAGGAAATGCCTGAGGAGGGGCCACTAAGCCAGCTCTGCCACCTTCACCCTCCTTGCCACCTTTACCCTTCCTGGCCATGCTTGCCGCTGGCCACCAGGCAGGCTGCAGCCGATGCTTGGGGAAGGGACTCTGCAATAGCAGGGCTGTGGACCAGCTCCAATGTTGGCATGTCGCACCCTGCAAAGCCCATGTGTCCCTCCCACAGCACTGATCCCACCGGCCACCTCACTATGGGGACAGAGTCCAACCCCAGCTCCAGGGTGGGACTTTGCGCATCTTTGTCATAGGAACAAAGGGACAAGGGCAGAAAGGCATTAGGGCTGTGGGTGGAGATGGTGGGAGAAGTTGGGGGCTGCGCCACCCCGGGGTGACATGGTGGCAGAGGCTGGGTGACAGCCATGGTACTCACGATGGTGGCACAGAGCGGGTGGAAGGCGTAGGTCCCGCAGGCGTAGAGGTGGGTGCTGTTCAGCCTCTGCAGAAACCGCACGTGGTTGAAGCACTCAGTCTGCAGAGGGGGAGGACAGGCGTCACCACCCGGGGAGAGCAGCAGTGGCCCCCCCAACACCCACCCGCTGGCTCCACCTTGTTGTTTTTGCCCTTCTGCAGGCAGTCCATCTGCGTCTCTGGGGAGGCATCCCAGTGGATCTGCAAGGGGAAGAGGGACTGTCACTGCGTGACCCCCGCATTGCGGCGTGCCCCCCCCATCACTGCAGGCTCCAGCCTCTGCCCAAGCCATCAGAGATGCTAACATCCTGGGTTTTTTTTCAGAGAGCTGCTCACAGCACAAGATGGCACTCTGCCTGCATCCCCCTAACCCAGGGCATGAGCGGTCCCACACCCCAACCTGTAGGCAGAAACCCCAGAGCACCCACAGGAGCTTGGAGGATTTTGGGGTGTCCATCCCAGAGGGAGCAAAGGGGTGCTCTTCCTCCCCTGTCCCTCATCCCGTTGGGTGGTACCCAGAACAGGCAGCTCAGCTTGGGGATGTCTCCCACTGCTGTCCCCACGCTGCCCAGCTGGGGAGAAGAACTAAGCATCCACAGGGAACCTGGGGACAACGCCTCCAGGCAAGACCCGAGATGGTGAGCAGGAGGCTGAGCAGGGACAGGGTGCCCATGATACAGGCAGGGACCAGGCAGCATGGGGCAGGAGGGAACAGGAGGCCAGGCTCACCGTGCGGTGGGAGCCGTCAGCCACGTCGCTGGAGTTGAGGGCGAAGATGGCTCCCCTGGCGCCCACGTAGAGGATGCCCCGGTCGTCCTCCAGCAGCAGGGTGCTGTAGTTGAGGGTGTGCGCACTGAAGCGATGGACACCTGAAAGCTCTGCAAAAGGAACAGGGGGCTGAGGGGATGCCCCAGGACAGGCACGGTGACAGCCACTGGGAAAAGACAGAGGAAGGAGCCCGGAGCGGGCAGGAAGACACCCACCAAGGTTATCAGACAGATGGTGTCAGGTGCCAGCAGTTACAGCAGGAGGGAAGGAAAAGGGGAGGTTTGGTAGGAGGCAAAAGGCACTAATTGGGCTCAAGCTCACAGGGGAAGTTTCTCCTCGCTAATTAAAACGGCAGCTCAGAGGTGGGAGCTGCGATGTTCGTGTCCAGCACAGACCTGCCTTTGCTGTGTGGGGAACCGCTGGAGGAAGCAAAAACACAGCAGCAGCAACCCCAGCTCCAAACCAAACACCCAGCCAAATACAAGGCTGCAAAAACACTGAACCAAAGCCGCCATGCAAGGGGAACTTCTGCAGAGTGCCTGGGAGATCCCTGCCCACCAGGTTGGAGAAACTATCCCATTTGGGGTGTTGAGAAGTGTGAGGTGGATCTCAGCCCTGGCCAGAGGGACCCCAAGCCAGGTTCAGACCCTCCCGCTGCAGGAGGGGAAAGTCCATGGGGCTTGGGACCCCCAAGGCAACTGGGGAGACAACGATCCCCCAAAAGGAGGCACTGCCTGGAGAGAAAAGGGCACCCCAGCTGCAAATGAAACCCTCTCCTGCTGTCAGCCACTGAGCTGGGTTTCACTAACGAGGTCAACGAAGTCGCGTGGATGCCCAAGGCATGATGACACTGCAGGGCTGGCTGACAGCGTGGAGGCTGGAGGCCAAGAGCCCCGCAGCAGTTAGACACAATCATGGAAGCAAGCTCCCTGCTGAATATTTGGGCCATGAAAGCCCAGCCCCGGTGTGATGCCTGGCTCAGGACACCCTCCAAGGTCTGCTGGGTAGGGCCAGGGCTGGCCAAGGATGGCTCCCAGCACATCCTTGTTCCCCCTGGCTTTCAGGGAAATGCCTTTGTCCCATTCCATCCCTCTGGACACACTGACTCTGGGCACCCAATGCAGACAGCCATGCAGGCTCCTATTTCTGGAGCCCGAGCGTCTGGAGGCCCGCCCTGTAGCCACCCTGCCGTGCTGAGTCCCCCACTCTGGGGAAGGCTGGATGCAGTCATGACACACCAAACCTGGTTCCAGTAAGATCCCAAACCTCACCGCCACCACCAAGACTCGCACCCCCTTACCATCAAAGGTGACTGTTGTCCTGGGGGTGGCATCCCGGTCGGTGGCAGACCGCCGTGATGGGTAGCCTGTCACTGCTGTCACCACAAAGAGGGCTGTCAGGAGATGGGCTGTGCCTCTGCTCATCTTCCCGCTCCCCTGGCAAGGGCAGCCGCCCAGCCCGCTGCCGCCGGGCCAGCACAGCTGATCCTCAGGACAGGATCCCCAGCTCCCTCGGACAGGGCCAGTCGCCAAACCCTCCTGAAACACAGAGCACCAGGTCAGATGCTCCTACTCACTGTCCCCAGCACCTCAGCAGCAAGTGGGATTGCAAAAGAGCCGGCCACACACACGCATGGACACTTGACCAGGCATGGCCTCAGCCTGGAGATGGCTTCAGGGTAAAGCAAACCCTTGTTTGCTAAAGGGGAAACTGAGGCATGGCACAAGATGTCAAGCCTGCAGCCAGTATGGCGCAGGGAGAGGTTTGAGCAGAGTGACCCCCCACAGCATCCCCCTAGCTCAGTGTCTGCTCCGTCAAAGCAGTGGCAGGCACTTGCTGAGCCCTTGGTTCAGCTGCTCAGAGGCTTGTTTTCCTCCCAGCCTGGACTCCTCCCTCCTTTGCTGCTGGCCATCTCCTTCTGCAGCTCCCTGTGACCAAAGGATACACTTCGGTGGAGCCAGTTGATCCCTCTTTGCATTTTCACCCCCAGAGGCAGGGGGCCAAGCCCCTCTGTGGGTTCCTTGGCACACTGGGGTTCTCCAAGCCTCGGTCCCCAAAGCAGCTGTGGTGGGAGAGGCACTGGAGGGCTCCCAGGGAGCTCAAGGGCTCCACTTCTCCCTGAAAGCACAGCTGGCCATCTCCTGCCATGCAAGACACTTGTCTCCAAGTTTAGCCTCTCCTGAAATGACAAGACTCCCAAGCACAGAGGCGTGGGGGAGGATGCTTCAGGCATGCAGCGACGCAGGGCAAAGGAAAACCCAAGCAGGAGTCGCTTAGCATCTTCACCAAGTCTTTTCAAGCAAGAACATTTATCCCCCCCAAGTATTTTTCCATGAGATTTCAGTTTCTCTTTCATCCCAAGCTGCCTTGAAGCTCAGCATCTACTTCAGTTCTTGCTTTCATGCACCCGATCCCTCCCAAATAACCCCTCACCCCACCTTTCCCAGCTGCTTTGAGCCAAGCTACCAGCTCCTTTTACAGGTGCTGAGGAGAAAGGAGATGACTGAGCAGGAGAGCTCCCCAAAAGCAACCAGTGCCTATATGTTTGCTTAGGTGTTGGGGTTGTTTTTTTTAAAAAAAAAATATATATATATAAACCAAATACCGGGCCCTGCACAGAAGCTGTTCAAACATGCTTGCTGCAGACAGCTTCCCTGAAGCAAATACCTCTCCAAGTCTCAGGCAGAGGAGGGTAAAACCAAAGTGAAACGAAAGCAAAGAGGGCTTTGGAGCTGAAAAGGAGAAGCGAGGGGCTGGATGCAGGATCCAGCCGTAGTCCTGGAGCCTGTGTCAACCCGCCTGTTCCTTTGCGGGGGTTTCGGACCCAGACCTTGTGCCTGCACTGGCTGCTGCCCTGGAGCATCCCAGGAATGGAGCAGAGGGGAGATATTCCCCAGCTCCCTCCTGCCTCACTGGCTCCCAGACACCAGACCAGCACAGAGCATCTAACCCGGGGGGATGGGTGGGGTGTCGTGTCCCCCCCACCCCTGGGCTGAGCTCCCTTAGGGACAGGAGGATGGCAGCCCAGAGCATCCTCCTTCCAAGTAACTCCTATTCCTGGGGCAAGCCCCGTCCAGAACGAAGGTCTGCCCATGAGTGCAGGGCGATGCACGGCAGGTGAGGAGGGAGAGGTCCATGAGGAAGAAGTTGCTTTGGTGGCACTGTGTCTAGCATGAGCCAAACCCAGCAGAAAGCTTTTTGTGCAAAGCAAACAGCAGGGTCACATCCAAAGCAGCCGAAAGCGCTCTGGCCAGTCCTGTGCCAACAACTCTCCATCCCACCAGTGGCACCGGGGCCACCCCCACAGCTGCAGGGACCCTTCCCCAGGCCTCCATGCAGGGACACACACCTGGAATCATGCAGGAGCCCTGAGAGCTGCAGCGCACCTGGGCTGGGAAAGCCGAGGGGAGGAGGAACCTTCTTAACCACAAGGCAAACAACCATCTCTCATAAATGTGTTAACAGCCCTGTGAGCTGCCTGCATGCTGCCAGGAATCGCCTTATCTCCCCCTTCCCCGAACAAACAAGCCCTGAACTTTGCCTGCTGCCCTGCTCCAGGCACATCAGGGATCCGAGCTGGGAGCGTGGCTGGGTAGGGACGCTGCTTATCATGGGGCAGGCGCAATGCTGTGAGCCAGCCCCAGCTAACATTTAACCAGTGCGAGCACCCAGCCAGCACGGGGGAGGGGGGGAGAATAATAAGAATAATAATCAAAAACACAGCAAAACGTTGTGGGGCTGTGCAGGTTCCCAGCCAGGCAGGGGGGAGCTGCCTTCCCTGTCACCGAGGTTGAGCTCCTCTGTTTTGCAGGGGAGCAGCTACACCCATTTCCATGGACTCCTTTGCCTGAGATCAGATGTAACTTTGTCCTAAAGGACATTTAATCAGCTAGGAGAGCCAGTTAATATTTTACTCAAAGGGAAGGGCTGCTCCGAGCTTCTCTATGCTTTATTTTTTATTTTTCAAACCTAGCCTAGGGGAGAAAGCAGGAAGGAACTGAAACCATCCTTAGCCCTGCTCAGAATATCACTTCGGGCTGCAGCTGTACCAGACACCCCCAAAACCATCATTTCCCCCTCTCAGGAGGGCTAAAGTTCAAAGCTCTGGGCAAAGGCAAGGGTCAGGGCGGGAGGCAGAGGAGGTTCCAGACTGTGGGACCCGCAGGTTGGGCTGGGGGTGGTTGTATTGCTCAAGCCCAGCTCTTCCTTGGGAAAGGGCGAAAAGCCAGGAGGGGGAACGCCACAGAGAGCTTTCTCCAGGGAAAGGGAACAAAAGGGGGAGAGGACGAGGCTGAAAAACAACAGCAGCTCTGATGAAATCTGGGATTTAAGAGAAAAAACACCCAGAGAAGCCCATCCCATCCCCAGGAGAAAGCTCCCAAGCCCCTTGGTGCCTCACCTATTTCCCAGCACAGGGGAGGTCGACATAAGACCTGAAAGACGGCTCCAGCTCCCGCCCTGGCCGGCGACGCTGAAGAAGGGTGGTGGAAGCAGAATCCGGCCACGGGACTGACAGCAAGGCCAGGACGCAGACACTCTAATCACAGCAGCCAAAGCTCGTCCTCCTACCCCCCGCTACCGGGGCTCCCACGGGATGCAGCTGCGACTCCCAGCACCAAGCTCTGCGAGCCTGACCCAGGCACTGGGTCCCACCGGCAGGACAGGTTGGATGGTCCCCGGGGAGCGCCAGGAAGGCAGCGGGGCAGCGGAGGCGTGCAGGCGTGCGTGCCGGCGCTGCGGAGCGAGCGAGCGAGCCCGGGTCAGGTCTGACTGGGTTTACTGGGTCACGACGGAAGCTGTACAAGCGTGACTGTTCCGGCCTCAGCCTCCCACCGGCAGCCAGCCGGCAAAGCACACCCAAACGAGCCGGCCCGGTCGGCACCTCCTTAAAATCCCCAGGACCAGTGTCTCTGGAAGTGCAAAAAAGCTTTTGATGAGTGAATTTCCCAGCGGCAGGTCTCACCAACCTGGATCCAGCCAAAGAAACCCGCCGTGCCACGAAGCTGCCACACCCCTCAGCAGCCGCTGCACCCTGAGCTTCTCCCAGACAAGGTGGTCCCCTCCTGCTGCCTTGCAGTCCCCAAAATCTGGGAGGGAGAGCTGGTGGCAAGCTAGGGTGCAGGGAAGCCTGGCTGTCAGGGGGCTGGTAAATATGGAGGGACCTCAGCTGAGGTCTTGTGACCCCCATGGCTGTTCCCTTGGCGCCACAGCCGAAAACATGTCAGCTTTTTAGTTTAATGGGAACCCATGAGAAAGAATGGGAATGTTGAGTGGGAGCAGCCTTTCTCCAGCTCACCCCCAGCATCCGTCCTGGAGGACAGGATGGAGATCTGCAGGGCAGTACTGGATGCTTCCCCATCCCGTCACTCTGCGGAAAGCTTGTGGCCATTCCATAGAACTCCCAAAACAGCTGCCGGACCTTCCTCCCCTCCTCATGGGCTGCCCCCTTAGTATCTCTAAGTAACTCCTACAAGCAAGCGTGGCTGTCTTCCCAAGTGGGGGCCAGGATTTCCAGGAGCTCTCCTCTGGACTACAGCATTGCATAACAGCCTTACCAAACCTTCCAGCCAGGACTGCACCAGGAGCCACCGCTTACGCCTTGCTTTTTCATGGCAGCCTGGCCCAGGCACCCCAAATCCCACACGGCCGATTCAGCTCTACTCATCGGGGGCCAAGCCTGGTACACGGCCCCCGGCTCCCCCAGCCCCCCACCATTTGCTCCCCCAGCCGCGTTCCCACCATTTTACCCCCCCGCAGGGACCCATGCAAGTTCAGCTGAAACAGCCAGACCCGCTCCCGGTGCAGGGAAGAGGCGCCTGCCCCGGGGAGACAAGGCGGGGATTGCTCCCAGCTCCCAGGCGTGGGAATCAGCCAAGGAATTAGGGAAAAGAGCTGTAGAGCGAGAGGCAAGCCTGGCCCGGGTCTGGCTGCAGGCACATCGCGTTTCAGGCCCCCCTTTCCCTGGAGCTGCCAGACCTTGGGTGGGAAATCCTGCGAGATGCGGGAAGAGGCGCCGGGATGGAGGTTGCCAGGCAACTTTAATTCAGCCCTTGACGAACTTCCAGCACTTTGCTTCTGCTGCAGAGCCCGACCAGCAAACGATAAAACATCCGCAGGTCCACCCCCAGCCCGCAGCGTCCATCAGAGGGGCTCGCTCACGGCCCCGAGGTGCCCTGCAAGGCAATAGGTCCCTCCAGCAGCATCCCTGAAGGCCAGCCCAGGACGAGCTGCCCTTCCCAGCAGAGATTTGCAGGGGTAGGATTTGACCCGTGGGACTGGGCTGGCGCTGCCGCACGGATATTTCTCAACCAGACAGGATTTTTGTCAACAACAGCAAGAAAAAAAATGCTAACTTGTCGAAAGCCCTGCGGGAAGAGGGGATCTGCACCGAGCTTGGGGGCTGGGGCTGGGGAGGGAAGGAGCACAGTGACCTCCCAGGAGCCCCTCGCCAAGTTTATTTTAGTTGCTTTCTTTAAACAAAACCACTCTCAACCCTGAGGCGCTTCAGCGGACACGCACGAAAGCTTTGGTGGTTCGGGAAGCAGATATATCCCTCCTTTACCCAAATTTGGGATTCGGTCACAGCAGAGGGGAGGGAGAGCAGTGACATTGGCTACTCTCAAGGAGCATCCTGCCCTGCTCCCGCTGCAAAGCCCCCGCACACCGCACAGCCGCTGTGGAGCCAGGGGGGGGGCAGGCGGCAGGCGCAGGCGGCAGGCACCGGCGGGCCGTGGGAATGGGCTCCGAATTTCCCCAGCACGGCACGACCCCCATCCGCTGCCAGCAGAGCATCCGGCAGAGGAGAGAGCCCAGCTCTGATCCCACCAACATCACAGCGGGGAGGAAGCGTGTGAAGGAGCAAAGTGATGGATGGGAGAGAGAGCAGGGCTGGCTGGGGACATGGGCCTGTTTAAGGGGCACCAGTGCCGACAGGACCCAGATGCCTTAACATCCCTAAAAAGGCAATAAAACCTAACAGCCCAATTTCCGACAGACTTTGCTCACAGGCCCAGCACCAGGCCTTCATCTCCATCTCCCTACAGCATCCCTCTAAGGGACGCTGCCTTCTCAGAGAGGGGCAGGGACCAGCCATGGCGTCCCCCTGCACAGCTGCAGGGATTGGGGTGTTCTAGCTTCTCCCCAGCTCCCCATTTTGACTGATCTTACAAGAACTCTTTCCTCTCCTTCATCAGGTCGGTTCTGATGTGGAGAGGGAGGTTCAAAGGGGCTGGCAGGCAGGGATGGAGCTCACTGACGAGTCCCAGAGAGAGCTCTCCTGTCATTCCCATCCAAACCCACCCAAAGTAATCCAACTGAGAAAATAAGGAAAGCTGCTCTGGCCTCTGCCATGGGCAGGCACCACCTGCCTGCAGCCACCTGCCAGACGTGGGGACGGCTCCACTCCAGCAGCTCCCTGTGTGCCACAAGCACACAGCAAGAACCGGTACCCAGAACGGCAGGACAGAGCACTCCTCCACTCCTCGTCCATAAAGAAAACCCACCAATGCCAGTCACCAGACAAAACTCCCTGCCCAGCTCCATCACCCCAAAAGCCTTGCTCATAGCAGCCCTGAGAAAGAAGCATCCAAGGAGCGAAGGCTGAAAGGCAAATCCTTGCAGATCAGCAGTGTCTGGACCCAGCACCCCTGGGCAGAGCAGCAAACCTCCCTCGCAGAAACAATTCCCCGTGTGCTGGAGGCTGTTTGGCTCTAGCAAGCTGGCAGTGAGGACACAGTCCCAGCAGCTCTTCCCTCCCATCTGGCAAGTCTCCCCCTGCGGAAACCACACGGCAGCAGCCCTGGGTTGACCCTACAGCCGGGGAGCACCTGAAACCCCAGCTGGGAACCTTGCAGGAACTGGGAAGTGAAACCAGAGGATGCAGTGGCCTGACTCTGACTTCAACCTGCTGGTGGCCTGCACCCACAGCCAGGCCACAGGGAAGGCAGAGTGCAGCCACTGAGCCCCAGGATGTGGGGTGCAGAACCCTGGCATGCAGGGCAGCATGGGGGAGACCCTCAGGAATCCCCTCTTCTCCATTGTGGGGAAGAGACCATCTCAGCCACCCCCAAACCTCACTGTTTTCCAGCCTTTCCTGCTTCTCCTGTGGAAGGCCAGGCTTCGCCACTTGTCAGCAGCTCTTTGGAAGAGCAGCCAGCCATCCAGACAGCTGGACAGACAGCCCTCCACATCACACCACAGATTCCCAAAGAGGGGGGACTCACATCCAAGCACCCCAACACTGGATGCGACCTGCAATTCAGCCTTCAAAGGTGTTGTGGCTGAAGCACATTGTCTCCATGGCACGAGCAGGAAAAGAACTGTAGAATTTAACTCCCAGGAACAATTAGAAAGCAATCAAGACAAGACCCCAACCCTAAATACAAAGGGAGGTTTCCCAGTCAGATTTCAGGGCTTTTTGATGCATTTGGATCCATTTGCTTGTCCCTGTGGCTGCACTTTTGTTTCGTTTCACTGGGCTCGTACAATGCAAGACAAGGAATTAACTCAGCTGTTTGTTCAGAGCTGGTTTGTCTTCCAGTTTCCTTCCACAGCCAGGTTCGAGTTTCAAAGACGTTTCTTGGCATTGCCCAGGGTTCCCACCATCGGTGCAGCACGGGGCTTCCCCAAGAGGAAACTGAGGCTCAGAAATCAGACCTGGTGTCTCCATGGAAGCATGGGCAAGAGCTGGAGCACAACCCAGCTCGCCTGGTGCAAACACGGGGCTCTCCACCCCCAAGCCTGTCCCTCTCCCGTTTATTTATTCCAAAGATAAACTGTTTTCTTTTCAGAAGTCCAGCAAAACCAGATGACGGGAGCAGTTTTATGGCTTCCGGCTTTACGATCCTCTTCGTGTTTCCTTTGCTTTCCCTCCAACAAAGCTTCAAATTTGGGGTCAAACCCAACTGCGTTCAACTTTGCATTCAAAACTGCGCAGCACAAGGTGGTAGCACCTGGCCTTTCCCACAGCCATTTGCATACCACCAGGTTTGCTGCCCCAAAATCAGCTCCCCACCTCATTTGCACGGGCTTGGTTTTGCAACAGGCAAACAAGAGCCCTCCATCAGGTAAGGGGAGGTGGGGTTGTACCCAGGGGGGAGCTTTTTAAGCAACAAGAAGAGCACAAACCAGAGCACACCCTGAATCACCAAGCTGTGTTCCCAGACCAGTCGGTAAGACGGCCCTCAAAACCCTCGGCTTCCTTTCACTCTGCACAGCGGAGCTCAGGCCCAGGAGGATGGAGGGGACGGGTTTGGCAGTGACCTTGCTCTTGCAAAGCCCTCAGGCTTGTAAATCACTATGAGCAGAGAGGCACAGCCAGGCAGGGAGGGACTGCAGCGAAATGCCAGCAGGGCAGAGAGCTCTCACCTTTGAACAGGAAAAGGTGCCTGCCCAACACCCACAGCCGTGGCCGGCCTCTGCCAGGGGGGCTTTTGCAGCTGGGGAACGTAGAAATAACCTCAGAAGGCACCGTCCTCCCCTCCCTGAGAGGCAGTGGGTCCTCCTGGACTGGCACCTCGCCACCGAACCACCCATCACATAAGCTGCTTCCCAACAAGTCCCATCACGATGCCAAGCGGAGCTGGCGGGCAAGCGCAGGGAGGGAAATTCCCCGCACGCAGCCAGGTGAGGCTGGTACAGCGTCTCCACCACACCCGCCACTGCCCTCCTGCATGGGGTGCCAGCAGAGCCCCCCCCCGCTGGCCCTGCCAAGCACACCTGGACGCCTCTTCCCTGCACACGACCTGCCAGATTTCCTGAATAAACCTCACGGCTCCAGCGAACCCGATGCATTCCTGGCGGGGAAAGTGGTGAAAGGTTCAAAAGGATGTTGGAAAAGGCACTGGGGGGAAGAACAAGCCTACAACACAAAGCTCTCATCTGCGGGAGCCAAAAGGGCTGTTGGGGTTTTTGGTTTGGGTGGTTTTTTTCCCCCCTCCGGTTGCAACATACAAACAAAGTTAAGATAGGGATCGTGGCATGCTGGGGGGAGAGAGGGCAGCTCCCTGCTCTTGTCCCTCCGGGCACAGCAAGCCCGGCCAAAGCAAGATGAAGCAGAGAGCGTCCCACAGGACACAACACAGCATCGCCACGGCCATCCCACCCACGTTCGGGGTTCAGGCAGGGGCTCCCAGCCTGCACCCACAGTGGAGGGAGGTGAAGCAGCCAGGGCCCTCGGTGGTAGGCCAACTAGCACAAAAAATGCTATTGCTGTCATTAATAATTTCCCTGCCTCTGGGGGAATCTGCACTCCTCATCCATTTTGGGCAGTTTCTTTGTCTTTGGAGACTGTTTGTCTTGGCACCTGAATAGTGTTTTCATGGTCCCTCCTCCCGCTTCATGCTCTTGGTTTTAAAGGCCAGGCACAAGCCACCGGCCCACCTGGACACTGGTGGGGAGTGCAAAGAGAGACGCAAATCACGGCGCTGCCTGGCTGCACGGCAGGTCCCCTCTACCCTCAGATAAGCAGATATGAAGCTCAAACGTGACGCAGACAAGCCCCCAGCACAAGTCAATCCCTTCCACCTGGGAGCATCCGCAGCCCCCCCAGCAACGCATCCTGAGGAGATGAATCCCAAGGAGTCAGGGCTCACACAAGCCCCATCACCACATCTGTCCCACAGCCTCCTGCCTCCCAAGGGGAAGGGGGTGGGAGGCAGGGATTGCGCTGCACCACCTGCATTTGTTTAATATCTCATCACAGATGGCTGAAACACCAACTGCCCCAGGTAACACTCAGCCTCCCCAAATACCACTAGCAGTCCCCAACCCTGTAAACCCCACAGGGGGTCTTCTGCTTCTGCTGCCGGTGAAGAGGGGTGGGTGTGTGCTGTATCTAGCCTTCCCCCCCTAGGGAAGCTGTTGCCCTGTGGGGCTGCAATTCCCACCATCATCTTCCTTCACAACCTCAGCATGTCTCCCTATCATTCCTGCCCAGGTCCCCCAGCCCCACCTCACCCCAAACCCGTCCCCAAAGCAAGCTACCTGCACTGCAACCAGGTATTGCGTACCCCCACCTCCTCTCCCGCTTGTCATCCCCCAAATCCTCACCTGCATCAGACTTCCCCCAAACCTCTCCTCCATACAGGCTCCATGGCTCTCCCCTCACTTCCCCCAAGGCACCATTCCCTGGACTTTGACCCCAGCAGGTCAGATGCCTACTCGTCCTCCTGGACCCTGCCTGTGTACCCCAGGCTCTGCCTGCACACCCAGCACCCCAGATCCTGCCCCCGGACTCGGCATCCAGATCCAGCACCCCAAACCCTGCCTGCAGACCCAAACCTGGATGCAGACCAAGCACCCCAGGCCCCACCAAGGGACTTGGCACCCAGATCCAGCACACCAAATCCTGCCTGTGGACTCAGCACCCAGATCCACCACCCCAAATCGTGCCCGGGGACCCAGTCCGAGCCCCAGACTCACCGACCCCACCTGAAGATTCAGCACGCAGACCCAGCACCCCCGTCACTGCCTGTGGACTCTGCACCCCGCTCCTACCTGTGCACGCAGCACCCGGTAGCCAGACCCAGCTCTCCGGATCCTGCCCGCGGACGCGGCGCTCAGCCCGAGCAGCCTCGGCCCTGCCTGCGGAGCCCGCAGCCCCGGCCCTGCTCAGGACCCGGAGCCAGCACCCCGCACGCCCGGACCCTGCCAGCGGACCCGGGACCCAGCGCACCCGGCCGGCGGCTCTCCCCGCTCGCGTCTCCGCGGCACTTACCCGGCGCGGTGCCTCGCTGCTCGGCT
>VZTU01031433.1:0-43413 GCA_013400835.1 Zapornia atra | reverse complement strand
CCCCGCCGTGCCGTACCGAGCCGTACCGAGCCGCGCCGCCCGCGCCGCCCCCTGCCGGCCACGCCGGTGCTCCGCGGCTCCGGTGCGCGGCGGCTCCGTTGGAGGCCACGGTGCCCGGCCCCGGCACGGAACCGCCCGCCTGTCCGCACGGGTCCCGCGAAGGAGGAGGGGAGCTGGAGCGGACTACCCCTGCTGCACAGGCAGCGCTGGGCTGCCCCTGCCGGCACCGGGCGTTCCCGCTAATACCGGGAAGCAGATGGCAGCGTTCCCTTTGGTGGAGCCACCGCCGAGCAGCCCCTCGGCCCAGGGACGCTCAGCCCCGCGCTGGGGGAGCCGCTCAGCGCAGGCGGTTTGGGTTAGCGAGCCCCAGAAAGGCGGCTGGCAGAGCCGCGGGTGTGTGGGCCCCTGGCGAGGACAGGTGGCGAAGGGCTGTAGTCTGGGGCTGCGGCTGTAAAAACACGTTACCGAGTGCAGATAATCATCGTCGTGCTCTGCCAGCACAGCACAGCCGTGTCATCGCGCCACAGCCACCCAGCTGGTGCTGCGGTGCCTGCCAAGGCTCCTCACCCCCTGAACCCACACGAGGTGCTCGCATCCCGTGTCACACACCTGACCGAGGCACTGTGCCCCATCTTCACCCTCCTGTAGCACGTGCCTCCCCATTTAGTCTGCATTTACCCACGGTGGAAGCTTGGCTGGAAACACGGGCGGGTACTAATGGTTTCTCTACAGCCCTGTGTGTAGCCTTTGTCTTGGGTGGCTTCTGCGGCTCCTCCCCACTGGCAGGAGCTGCCAGGTTTGGGCCTGTGTTTGCTTTCCTTTCACAAGATCCCAGAGCCTGGCCAACCCTCCTGCCTCACCCATTGCAGGAGGCAGCAGGCCTCCCAAAAGCAAAACCCCAAGCGCTGTATGTAATCAGCAGGTTGGATCTAGGGCAACTGGATATCAGCTGGAGCAGGGGAGATGCTGTATTACATGGCATCATGCTGGATTACAACTCCCAAAGCTGGTGGGGTGGCCAGATACTGCCAGCTGATGGTTATGCAGCCGTGGGGTGCCCAATCCCAGCACCAGCACCCTTGGATGCCAGCTCATTCCCTCCGCCCCACACGAGGGAAGAGGTCTCCACGAAAGGCACAAGGGTCCCTCTGTCCCTGCACCCTCCAGACCTGGAGCCGGACTCATGGCAGGGCTTAGTGCTGAGTGGGTTGCACTGAAATTTCTCAGCATTGTTTGGGGATGAGGATCAGGCCTGGCTGAGCACTCCCTATCACCTAGACCTTTGACCTGGGAATAGCAGTTCCTGTGGAGAGGCCAGCTGATATATCACTCTCAGAGCTCCTAAATGCCAGGGTCCTGCCTTCCAAAAACACTGTGGGTGGGAGGGAGCAGCAGAGGCTTGAATTCCCTCAGTCCCCACACACTGAGAGGTGTCAGCCAAGGAAGCACCCATCTGGGTGCTCCTGCAAATGAGCTGGCTCTAGTCACCCTCACACACTCACCTAACAGCCAGCAGCCCCTTGTCCTGCACAATATGATGGGCTCTGTTCACTGGTCCCAGCCCAGGGACCCTGAGAGACCAGAGCAGAGATGCCACCCACCTCCTCCAGCACTCCCTGTCCTCCTTCCTGTATGCTCCAGCAGCTAATTACCATTTCCTCCTGTCCTTGGGCAAAACCCCAGCATCTCTCCTGTGCCTCACCTCACCTCTCCACCCACCCTGCCGAAGTGGGGTGCCCAATGCACCGGGAGCCAGGCTCACCCACAGCCCTGCCTGGCCAGACTCAGGGCTCTCCTTGGGCAGCAGGAGGGCAGGCTGAAGCAGCAGGCGCTGCCTGCAAGGCGGGGGTGCTTTTGGCCAGGAATTGGGGATTCAGGTGCTGTGAGGCAGCTGATCCCACACACCCACTCCCAATCCATTCCCCTGCTTTAGCAGAGGGGTCAGTTTCGGGGAGAACTGATCCATGAGCACTGGGATGGGGCTGCCCAAGTCTCCCTCCCTCTCCAGGGCGCTGTGCACATCCCATCTGGCAGCAATGCTCCCTGCCCGTGCGGGCAGCACAGGCAGGCGTCCTCCCACGTGGCTGCAAGCCGAACCCAGCGTAAATTGGAGCTGCGTTAGCTCCTGGCCTCGCAGTGGGGTAATTAGTGCATGAGCAAAGAGCGAGCGCAGCCTGTCGTGCTCGGCACTGCGTATTTACAGGCCTGAGCTTGCGAGGCTTTAATTAATTAACTCGAGTCATCGGCAGCTGGAAACAGATCTATTTTCAGAGCCTGCGCCTGGTCTGCTGCCCCCTCGAGATTAACCGAAGGAATTCAGGGCCCCGCGAGGTTGAAGGCCAGGGCCTTGCTCTTATTTGTGCGGCTTTCCCAAGCGCCAGAGCGGGACGCAGGCGGGAGCGGGCAGGGGCAGGAGCAGAACCAGGCCCAGCCCCTCCCACAGAAAGGCACTGTGGATCACGGAGGGCTTGTTTGTGCTCCAGCCTCCGCCCAGAGCCAGCAAGGTGCTGGAAGGGGCCTTTCCCATCAGATCCCCCCCTGCAGCCCCCAGCCCAGGGGACAGTCTGGAGCTGGGGGCACTTTGGGTTGTGCCACAGTGCCTTGGGAAACCACCCTTCCCATGGCCAGGCAAGGAGATGAGAGCTGTCATGTTTTCTTCTCCTTGTTAATCCTAAATGCCTTTAAGAAAAAGGAGATGCTTTAAGCACCCTGATCATCAGCCCACAATCTGGGTACTGTTGAATGTCTTCGGAAGCACATCCCATGGAGAGAGGGCTGGGAGAGCAGGTTTGTGCTGCCAGACAGCTCCCGTCCACACCAGTCAGCTGCCCTTTGCCTGTGCTGGCAGCCGTCTGTCACAGCACAGCCCCACCACTCCGGCACATGGCAAAGTCAGGGAGATACCCACAATCAGCTGGCACGTTCTGGTTCACCCACCTCTGCTAAGATGGCCCTACCCCCAGCAGCGGGTAGGAACACCCTCAGACAGCCCCTTTTGCCCCTCTGCTGCCCAAGGAGCCAGGGCAAAGCCGCAACAGCTCTCATGTTTCACTTGGCACCGCACCCCCCATCCCAGCCAGCATCCCAGATGACACAAGGAATTATAACAGGGCCACAGCGCCGTGAAATATTGATGGGATTAGTGCGGATCAGCTCTCCCAGCACACATGCTGTGCTCACCCCGAGCCTGGGAGCTGGCGACCTGCACGTGCTCACATTGCAGCTCAGCGCCCGGGGCAGCAGCACTGCCAGGTGCTCCCTGCTGGACACCCAGCCAGAGACATTTCTCCAGCCGCTGCCAGGCTGCAGCCTTCCTGGGGAGACAGGGGGGACCATGTTGCGGCACAAGATGACACGTGTTAAGTTGCTTAATGCATGACAGCGCTGCGCTTCAGGCTCTGCTGGGGATGAAGCATTGTCTGGTTTAGTTGCATCTCGGCACCCACTGCCACCCTGGGCTCCAAGTGACCCCCACCCTGACTGCAGCCCCAAAATATGCCAGTCCCCAGGCTTCATCTCCTCCAGCCCACTTGTCCCCTGTCATCCCACACAGCCAGGAGGTGGGATGTGTGAGGGTGTCCTGAGTGACTGTCAGGAGACTCCCACCCTCCCCACTGCTGTGTGCCCCCACTCCCACCACTGGGAACCAGGGCTTGCCAGGAAGAGGATTTCATTATGGATCACAGCAGCACAAATGCAAATGACTTAGCAGGATCAAATAACAACCAGCATTAAATCGGAATCGCGCTGGCAAGGGTGCACACCACAGCAGCAGCAGCGTATCCCTAAGCCCCCAGCGATGTCATGCAACGCTGACAGGGTGTCAGTGGCCATTGAACCCCCAGGGCTGACCAGGATCTGCAGCCTTTGGCAGGAAACTGCTTCCTGGGGCAGGTCTGGCTCCTGCACAGCAGTGTCTACATCCTGCCTGTCCCTGGGTGAGAGAAGCGAGGTAAAACCCTGGTGTCTGGGATTTGGTTTGCCAGCCTGTGCGAGAGGCAGCTGTTTTGAGCTGCTCTCCAGCCTGGTTTGAAAGCCTACTAGGAGTTACAAAATCACAGCACTTAGGGAGCTGGGGATTTATGAAACCCACAAAAAGACTTGTGAAACTCACAGTAGGGCTGTGCCAACCCACACTGTGCCGAGAGGCGTGTTATAGTGGCAGAACCACCAGCGGAAAACCAGGTACTTTTCCCTTTCAATGTGAGAAAGCAACAATGAGCAAACCAGCCCTTCCACAGGCCCCTCCATCCCTCAATGACGCCGCAAGACCGGCAGTGCTGCTTTGCCTGCCTCCAATGAAGAAAAGCCCAGCGGGGATCACACCAGCTCTGCATCACAGCATCAGTCTCACTGCTCCAACATCCACCACCTTGTTGGTCCCCTCTGCCCAGCCCAGGACCAGTCTGCCCAGGCTCCAGGCTGCGTGAAGCAGAAAAAATGCCCAGGCAATGCCGGAGCCCAGCAGTAGCACTCAGGGCTTCCTAACAGCTAAGGGCACGCTCACCAGGCTTGGCTTTGTTTCTTGAGAGCATCATGGACTCATCAAGCCAAGCGTGATGCTCCACAGATTAGCCCCGGGGAAAGAAAAATATTCCAACAGGCACAGAGTATGAAAGGCTCAGGAGGCTCTTCCCTCCGAGTCACTGAGCAAACTTTCCAAACCACTGTTTCTTCGGGCTGAGAGCCAGCAAGGAAAATTACAATTGCAGAAGAATTTGTCTGAGAAAGTTATAAGGAGCTGGGAAAAGGCAGGGGCAGGCCAGAGGAAAGCTGAGCAGCCAGCCCATGCTGCAGCCGCTCCAGCCCGTGACTCGGTTTCAGGTAGGGACGAGACTTTTCCCCCAGCTCAGTACAGCAGCAGAGCTGCTGCCCCCACTTCCCACAAGATCAGATGCTGGATTTCTCCCCTGTAAGTGTTTGGTGGTGGAAATTGGGATGTTTTGCCCAAGGCCATTTGTTGATGAAGGCTGCCAGGTGCCAGCAGCCCCAACTGTGGAGCTGAACGTGGTGCCAGGGCGGATTTTCTCAAGGGAGAAGCAGCTGAGTCACGGCAGCCTCCGACCTGTTCCCACAAGCCCGACTGCGAGAGACACGCCGGAGTTCACAGAGGGCCCGTGCTCACACAGGATGCCGGCGGGGTTCGGTTTGCTCCTCTGCAAACCTCCCTGAGCTGGCGGAAAGCATCTTGGCGAGGGATCTGTCGGCAGCACACCTGCGGGGAAGGGCTGGTGAGACAGCAGAGGGGGAGGAAGGCTCCTGACCTGCCTTTCAACCGGGCAGGGCTTCTTCAGGATGCTCCAGCAGCACAGGGGGCAAACACCAGCAACCACTGGGATCCCGTGGGACAGGAAACGGTGGCCTTTTGGGGCTGATTTAGGGCCCCGTCCTGGCTCTGGGGCACAAGCAGGAGCAGAGTGGCTGCAGGGTGGCAGAGCTGTAGTTCCAGCCCCAGGAGGTAGCATATGGCTCCAGCCCTGGGAGAAGGGGCTGGTTTGGCCTGACATAGGCAACCCCTCTGCCCTTCCGAGCAGCTCCCAGTAAGAGCAAGCATGCTCCAGCCTGGATGGGAAGTGTGGGGCTCTCTCCCTGTGTGTCTGCAGCGCGCTGCCACAGGCCAAGTCCCTGACACATTGTTGTCCCAGGGCTGTGTGCCACAGCTGTTGGCATTGGTGCCTTCAAAAAGCTGCCCTTTTTGGTGAGCTAACCTGCAACCCCAGAGCTAAAGCTGGGAGGGTGAAATGGCCCCCAGTATCCACCCCCCGGGACAAGGCAGCAGCTAGGATCCACATCCCCATAGCTTCACCTTTTGGCCATCTGAGCCCCCAGTACCCAGGTGACCTCCCCCCAGCCCTGCCTGCTGAACCACGGTCCCTCTCCTTCCTTCCCAGGTATCACCTCCTTCCTGATGCTGCCATTGCTGCCACTGAAGAAACAGCCACCCGAGCAGCGCAGTAAATAACCCCCCGCGCACAGGCAGAGCCCTGGCAAGCAGCGCCGGGCGCATCCATCACTCTCGCGGTTTTTCTTTGGCTCTGACACTTTGATAGGGGCGAGGGGGTGGGGGAAGGAGAGGAGCTTCCAAAATTTATGAGCTCGGATTTAAAAATACATCTCCTTGAAGCACTGCAAAACCCAGAGATGGTGAAGGCGAATGGCTTAACAGCTGCCTCCGGGAATGAATGTGAAAGCTGTGCCTACCTCGGAGAGAGGGATTTGGGAGACCAGCGTAGCTGACGTCGCAAACCATGTCTCTGTTGGGACCATTTTGCAAGTCACAGCTCTCCGTGCCACGCATGACAAGTGAAATGAAAGGCAGGAGTAACAAATGACATGTTAAAATCCCTCCAGCCCTATGGTAATGTCAACCTTAACGCAGCTAGGATTGGGATTGTCACCTTCAATCTCCCAGAGTTTCTCCTCTACATCCCTGACCTCCTGCTGCTCCACACGCAGCCAGTCTCCCAGCCCCATTTGGAAACAGATCCCCTTATGCAAAGAAAAAGAGCTTGTAGCAATAAATTTAGCTGAAAACATCTCTACCCCAGGGAATCACATATCAAATAATAAAGCCAAACGAATGTCAGGAAGAACAGCCACGATACCCGAGTCCTTGGTCTTTACAGATGGACTCTCCCACAGCAGGGTGCTGCAGAATGAGCAGCTGAAAAATGTTACCCCATCATTAAAAACATCTAAAAGTAATTTAGCCCGAGTGACAATGATGCTCAAAGCAAGTTATTTGTCTGCTGAGATAAAATGAGCTATTTCAAGCTCGTCTTTTGTTGTACTTTTCTTTTAAAGTCGGAAAGGAGTGAAAAACGCTGAGCCAACAGCCTTTCCAGCAGAGCCCTGCCGCTGCTGCATGGTGTGGGGAGTGTTACTGCCAGCTGTCCTAATCCCCCCTGCCATCGTGCTCCCACCTCCTCAGGGAAGGATGCTTGGAATGGACCTGGAAGATGGTCCCCGGGGCCACCGCTGCATCTCTGCTGAGTTACAGTGCCATTTAGGCTGATGGTTTTGCCATGGAAACATCTCCCTCCTAACAACAGCTCTATCAGCACATGTCCCAAAAGCAGCCTGGCATTAATTGCATAGTAATTTTTACTTCCCTGTGATGTAGGCCAGAGCCTTACCCTTCCCATGCTGTTCTTTAATAAAACACCCAAAAACCCAAACAAAGCAAAATACCCCTGCAGATTTCTTTCTGCACCAAAAGCATTGCCTGAGCCCAAGGCTCCTCTAAAATCCCCTGCTAAGGAGATTTTTAGTGTGCTCTTTAGATGCAGGGTTAAATATTTCAGGTGGAACATAACTCTTCTAAGCACAGCCCACCTTGCTCCGAAGCTCCAAACCAGTGAAATGTCTCTGTAGCCTTTGGGAATTGGTTTGCTTCTTGCTGGTACCATCTCCCTGTGCTGTTCAGCTGAGTTTATGTATTCCAAAGCATGAGTTTCTCTTTTTTTTTTTTCCCCCTACGTAATCAGATTTTGGGAAGCTGTGCTCAGTTGCCTCATAAGCAGTTTTTGTCCTCAGGTGTTTTCGGAGCAGGCAGTGCCCATCACATCCGGGTGCTTTAAGCGCATCTCCGTACCAGTGGTACATTGCAGAACCAGCTGGAGTCACTTGGTTCATGTTCCTGCGCATCCACACGGCTAATTCACCTTTATTAAAAGAAACAAGAACGGAGAGGAGAAGAGGGAGCTATTACAGAGGACAGTGCCAAGGCCGGAGGGCTGGCTTAACGAGCTGCATGGTCGCTGCTGTCCAAGCACCCAGGCTGGCTGGAGCCAGGAGCTGCTGTCCCAGCAGGACTGACTCAGTCCTTCATGGGGTAGAAACGGGCTTCAGAGGTCCACACCCCTCTTTCGGCTTTCCCCTAAGCTCCAGGGTCTGTGGTTAACCTCGCTCGCTCCAGCCTCCTTTGCTGGTGTTTTCCTCGGTGGGGTTCCCGGGTGTGTCGGGCTTGGGATAACCCCCCTAACTCAGTCCCAGGGGCATCGCTGTGCTGGGGGGAGAAGGTGGGAGGGGAACATGGTTAAAGCCATCTGCCTTCACATCTCACACAAAGGTCGCCCCGTTCGCCTCTCATGGCCAGACAAGCACGCTGCCTCCTCCTCTGCCTGCGCCAGCGATATCACAGAGCTGCTCCCTTGCAAGGACACTTCCAAGGCGAGGGAGCGGGGATTTGCAAGACACCACCCATCGTGATCGTTTATTCTTGTCATTTCTGACCCCTCAGGGTAAGAACAACATCAGAGCACTGCAGGCACGAAACAACAAGCTTTGTAGGTCATATCAGCGTGTAAACTACCATTAGGAACCACAGCACGAAGCATGAATAATACTGTCTTTTATTTCACCCTATACCTCAACGCCCTTTAAATAAATGCAAATGGTTATGTGTGGACGGAGTTTGTGTGAGGCATTCGCTCAGAAACACAGGGCTAAAACAAAGCTGGAGTGATACGTTTACTCTCCCATTAGGTACAAGTCAGAGCAACTGCAGTACTGAAAGGCTTAGTGATAGTCCAAGGGATCCCAAGCAAAAGAGGAGAAAGGAGATCACAGTAAATCTTCCTTGCGCAGATTTATGTTCTATCCATTAAGCCCGAGCCTCAAAGCACACGTCCTTCCAACGTCACCCTCCTCTCCATGAAGGACAGCAGGGCAGGAAAAATTTTGAAGGACTCCAAGCCTGGAAAGAGACCTTCGGGAACAGATCGCAGCATTTCTGAAAAGCGGCGAACAGCCAGCCTCGGCGGCTTTCCTGAAAGCCTTTCAGCAAACAATGACCTCGATTGCCAAAGCCGATCCGCTAATGCGAAGGCCGAGAGAGATGCACACAGTGAGTCACCGTCTCCCAAGCGCGGTGACGTCCCTGTTGCCTCTGCGGGGACAGAAGCCCCGCTCCCAGCTGGAGCGGGCTGAGGTTGCCCCCAAGAGGCAAATCTGACACAGCAGCTGGAGAGGGAAAATGCTGAACTCTTGTTCTGAAGGTACCATATAGGAAGGATTTTTATTTTTTTTTTAAGAGATCTCCTCATATGCCCTTATTTTTACTTCTCCATAGCTGAAAATATCTATGGATGGGGTGGGAGGGGGAAGGAAGGAGGCCAGGTGTTCCTGTGTTCTGCTGGGGCTCCTGAACCACATGGCTTGGTTTCCTGGTGTCCCCTGCAGTCTCATTAGATCAAAAACAGTCACTGGGTTTCCTTCAACCATGAGACCTTTGATCCCGTACACCCTGCCTGGATCCTCCTGCACAGGGTCTGGCAGCACCTTCCAGAGCAACTCCTGTCTCAGGAGCAGGAGGAGAGATGCAGTTGTGGACATGACAGACAGCTTGTGAGATGATATAGCATGAAATCCCTCAGCCACTCAGGTAAAGCACAAAGGCAGCCCACCATGCTGGGCCACAACCCTCGCACCTCACAGGGTACAGGAGCAGGATGGATGCCAGGGGCACCTCCCTGGCTCATGCGCCGCCCTCCAGGCATTGGCAGCTAAAGCCTCCTCAGCCAGGGATGGCCGCTTTGATTTCATAGACCCTGATGGGTTTTTCTGCTGCAAAACGCTCTTTGAACCTCTAAGCTTTTAGCATGCACAACATCCCGAGGCAAGCAAATCCCCAGCTCGGCTCCTCTGCTCTGAGCTTTCCTGCTAATAAAAGAACTACAGTCTGAAGCCAAATTACAGAGAGCCGCTGAGTAACTTCTCGCTATTTACCCTTTTCAGGCCATTAGAGTGCCGAGCTCTCCATCTTGCTTTCCAACATTGCGACTGTTTCTGGGCTGGAGAGACGCAGCTGACTTAGGGCCCCCCCAGTTCATTCCTGCCCTATACACACACATGCAGGTTCTCTCCCAGTGGGCTAAACCTGTGACATTAGCCAGGCTTTAACCGCTCCCAGAGCTGCTTTTCAGGAGGACGCAGTTTAAAGACCCCAGCTGAGATGTCCCCAGGGTACTCACTGCTCCCGTGCCAGGCTCCTTGTGGGTCCCCTGCCCTGCTCAGCCGGAGAACATCCCTGCATCCCCGGCGCCGAGCCCCTGCCGCAGCACCCCAGCTTACTGTCAGCTCCAAACTGGAAGCCTCATCTCCAAAGTGACTGTGGCACTGGCTCCTGCCAGACTCTTAATTACGAAGAAGGCTGACACAGTTTCTCAGCAAAGGGTGTTTGCGTACTGCAGGGAAAAACAGAATGAGGGCAAGAGAAAAAATGGGCTAATAAGAGAAAATCAACTGGAGGGGAAAAAACACATCGTGCTATGCAAACCTTCCCATAACAATGCTGGAACCCAAAATACTGGAGAGGGAAAAATAGGTTAGTACACAGGGGAGGCAGGGGAGTGCTCCACAAACAGATAGGAGATCTCATATGCAGCATCTCTGCATCCTTCTGCAGCTGCCAGGCCTCTCCCCACGGCTTGGGCTAGGGCAAAGGGGACAGGTTCGGTTTCCAGCATGCAGATCAATGTGTCTGAGAGCCTGAATGATGCTGGCTGATGCGCCCACAGCTGCCCTGCATGATTTACACTACCTTTATAAAAGCCTGCAGCGAGAATAAAGCGTGAAACTTAATGCCTAGCCACCTTCTCCCCACCGCTGAGCCTGGCAGCTTTAAGCTATTATTTTTATTCCAGCCCCAGCCTGGTGGTCAGCCCAGAGAGGAATGAGAGCCCCTGTTCCTGCCTGCGCTCCAACATCCAGGACTTTCATCTCCAAGCAGGCTTTGAGACCCAGAGGCAAAGCCATGGAGGCTGCAAGCTGAGCCCTGGCTCGCAACACTCACTGCTCAGGCGAAGGAGACTCGCCCGGTAGCACAGAAGCAGCAAAAGCCTATTTATTTACCCCTTCGGCTCTTCTCTTCGAGAGGGAAGGAGCATCCATTGCTTGCCCGGCTTCAGGCAGCTGCAGAGGTGATTGCAACCCCAGAGGGAAGCACTGGGAGAAGGGTGTGTGAAAATGGCCCATCTCCTGTGGCCAGGAGCCCTCCCCCACGCACCACACGGGCCAAACCTGCCCTGAAAGGCTTTAGGTCTGCCCCCGGGCTGATGGCAAAGGCGCCTTGATGACAACCAAAGGGAACAGCTCCAGTTCCATCCCCTCCCCTATGACCTCCCCGTGGGCAACTGGGAGGCAGCAGGGAAGCTGAAGATGAAACACTGACAGCAGCTCACTGTGCAGAGATGGGGAGGCATTCAAAGGAGCATGACACATCAAACGCTGCTTAAAAGTCACCGAAAATGCATCTTAACCAGCAGCCTGGAAGCACAGGGACCAGCTTTCAGCACCCAGACCAAAGTATCACGATGGGAAGATGTGAATGGTTTTCCTCTCTCACCACTCAGCCCTACTTTTGATACCAGATAAAATATTCCCTTTCAAATTCCTTACTGCAAAGGCGAAGCTGCGCTGACTGAAAAAAGCAGCATTCGGGCAACACTAAAAGCACCTCTGCAAAGAGAAGCCCTTCGAGGAATTTACTTTCTCTAGGATCCTCCCGCACACTTTTCAACACCAGATAAGAAGGGGCCCCACCAGAAAAGCTGGCAAAACATCCACAAGGCAAACATCAAGGTATTTCAGCACCCGGAGGGGGAGGGAAGACAGGAGAACAACAATTTGGACATCTATTAAAGGCATTTTGATAACTTAAACCACAAGGAACGGGCAGCTCCTTTGGAGCTCCAGGGGCAGATCCCACCACAGCTGGTCAGGCTCCTCTGAGACCCTTCGCTGCTCTCCGGGCCAGCCACTCCAGAGAACCTTTTCTCTTTTTCAGGGTGCCGAAACAAGCACCAACATTCCAGTAACTGCCCCTTTTGCACAGTGGGGTGTTTCCCACTGGGGAACTACAGGCAAGAAGTTTCCCAAGAGCTGGTAATCCCAAGGAACAAGATTCCATGAGGAGGGAGGGTTGTTTCCAGCAGCACCTAGATTTGCCCCTTCCAGTGGAAAAGAAGTCACACAAACACTAGAAGCCAGTGGAAATAAACACAACAAACCAATCACAAACCCAAGCAGAGATACTGTGCTATACATACCGTTCTTTGGGGAAATAAAAACAGCAGCAGGATCTCTCCAACCCAACTACCTAGGAGTACGCTGTCTTCTGGAGATGAAAGTGAGTAGTCCCTTGCAGCCCACATGCCTCATGCTCGCCCTGGGCGAGGCCATCTCAGACCCAGAGCTTGCTGCTGGACCAGGAGAAGCACCAGCACCTTTGGCAGAGACAGACGTGGCTTGTCCAGGCCCCAAAAATTAACGCTGCTGTATCCATCCCTCATTAAGTCTTCTTTGACACTGAAATGCTACCTCTAAAATCCTATTGTGCAGTGATCTCACCAGCTGCTCCACTGACACTAACAGCACACTTGGCGTGTTGGTTCCAGTCTTCTGCTTTTCCCAAAGACACTCTCAGCTCAACTGTCGGCTTTGGGGACTTCAGAGAGTTCCAGCAGCCACCGCATCAATGAAGCGTGCATGTCCTACTGACCTTCAGCCAGACCTACCTGCAAGTCATTAATCACTTCTGAAATCCCCATCCATTACCAAGTTCCACAACGGGAACAGGGCGAATATGAGATACACAAGTAGTTTCACCAGCAGGTTTCTTAACAAAGAAAAGCTTATGGTTTGACGTTCAAGCCATACAAAGGCTTGTCAGAAAATAGTAAAAAAAGGCAAAGAGCCACAAATGTATATAGTCAACCTTTAATTGTCTGTGACTAATGCAATAAAGTGCACCTAATTTCACATGAAATGAGAAAACATGGCTCTTAATACAGCCAACATAGTATCAAGATATAAACCTCAGTGCAAAACACTTGTCTGAAGACAACCAAAGCAGGTAAGACATTTACTGTGCAAACAGCCTTTCCCAATGCATGTGACTTCTGGCTGGGGGCCAGTAAATGAGTCAGCAAAAACCACAGCAGCAGTTTCCAGGAGTCCTGAAGCAGAGCTCAGCTCAACAGTCCCTTGTAAAGATGCTGCAGTGATGCTTTGGGATCATCCCTGTAAGGATACCGATGAACTCCAACTCAACCCATGTCTAGACTTAAGCAACTGGGGAACGACTACTCAGCTATGGAACCGATGGATGAAAAGCAGGAGGGGAAGGGGAGGAAATGCCAGAATGCTCACACAGGCATTAAACATGAAACACGGGACTGGCTGAAGTAAGAATGACTTCAAGACCGTCTCCACGTATAGCTGCAAAGCCCTAAGACTGAAATAGGACCCACAGCCTTTTGTTTGTGAAACAGAGCTGAGGCAGTTTCATGTAAGGGCATTTCATTAGAAAAGCATGTCTGGTTTTATTTTTTTGGTGTTCTATTAAATAAAAATAACTATCAAAGTGGTTATTTCATCTGGGGGAAAAAAAAAAAAGCCAGCAGTTTCAATGTGCTTTGAACTGCAGTACAAAAGGTGTTCATCTAAACCTCACCCCTTTCCTTCTCCAAAATATACAAGACAGCAACTTCAACTTTACACAGTAAGAAAATATATACACGTTACATACAGTAAACATTCTGCAATTTTTAAAAAACTTTATACAACACTAATGAGGAAAAAATATAAACATTAATAAAATTACATATACTATATTCAACATAGTAAGCAACTGCTACCAGAGGGAAGGCTTACTAGCGAAGACAGGTGAAGGATGGCGTTGCCATACCTATCTAACATCATGGAACATTTTTTAGCCTAAAGCGGTTCTATTATCAAAAACATCCTTTGAGGTAGATTCTTCCAATTCTTAAATAACATGTTGAGATTTAACAAAAAGGGATTTTCTTCTCCCACAGTGCTATGAGCATGACTTTTGTTTGAACAGAGATAAGGTGATTATACCATGAAGGGCACAGCGATGCAGCAGTCTTAGACTAACTCTCTAACAACTGAAAGACTAAACATTTAGTATGAATTTTACAAATAAAATGCCTTCCCTGTAAGACATGTGTCTATTCTGTAGCAGTTCCTTTATATGAAGTATACGTACTTAAATGTGAAAGCTTTGGGGTTGTTTTTTTTAGCCTTATTTTACATTCTCATTAGAAAGTTGCAAGGAATTTATCATACAAGACAAGACAGGGTAATCTACAAAAATTAAAAGGAAACAGTATTATAAAACACTCATGTTGATATTATTATTAAAAATCTCATTTGTTGAGGGACTCCCACAGTTGGTGGGACTTTATACTAATACTATCTTTCCATACATGCTCACATCCTACAGACAAACCACAGTGCAAGATTTAAATGATGGCATCTGCACAGAGCGCGCAATGGGAGATCACAGCTTATTTCACAAGCCTTGGAGCTCTGTGCACAGATGGTGTGTGTGGCCAGACTGCACGCAAAGGAATTCAGACCTTCTCACCTCCTCAAAGTTCCACTGAGAGACACTTTATGGACAGCATTTTCCCCACTCAGAGCCAGTGCTGAAGCCAGTAACAGAGATGCTCATTTCTGGAAGAGCAGCAGTACAGCCACCTCATTTATAACTTGTTCTTAGGGAATCACTGCTGGTGCAGTCACACTCACTGCATAACTGAATTAGTGTCTGAAGATGAGGAAGTTAAAATAAAGGCAGCACTGTAAAAAATTCTGTTTTGTTGTTTGCTACAACACAGCCACAGAACAAAGAAGCATCCGCTCAACCTGTCTGGGCACAGCCACTCTTAAGCTCTGTTCCCATCCTCAAGTGAATATGAGAGCAGTCACTTTTTCACGTGCAACTAACTGCTGCACTCTGGATTTCTGAGAGACATCAAAGGGTCATAACAATTCTGCTTTGCAGATTTAACATGTGCAAGCTGTTACCCAGTTCTGAACCGCTTCCTCACCTGCTCACATCAGGGGATGTCTAACACTGTTTCTGAACTCACATTCCATGTCACAGGGCAGTACTTTCCCAGCCATCCTAAACCAATACTTGCAGGTGGGTGCTGGCAAGAAAACTCACACAAGGTTTTCAGATACACCTTGTGATTAACAATGGGAACAATAAAACTTCCCTCAGCTTCCAATATGATAAAATATTTCTAACCGATTCAAGACACAGCTATAGAAATAGCCTGGGTTTTTTTCAGCTCACCCACTTCAATTTTTCAGAAGTAGTGTGTTTGTAGTAAAAGCAATGTTAATCAAATTAGATCCTTATGTTTCTAGTATTTGCCTGACCTCAAGCTCAAGTTCTAACTCGGATGACTGATTTCTTCTGTTCCAACCAAAGCGAAGCTCCATTCGTTCCACATCTTCCTTGGATTCAGAGTTTCTCCTGTTTTTTTCCCTGAACTAGGTAAGATTTCATTAATTTGGTTCCCAGAAGTCATGCAGTTTTCCCTAAAAACAAAATAGTATTCAAGTCAGAAAAACAAGGACAGGAATAGGCAAGTGCTTAGCTTGAGATCACCCCAATGCGTTGCAATTCCCTAGAATTTTGTTCTGAAACACCTGTGAGTTTCCTCATTCAGAAGAATCAACTCCAACTACCTCTGAAGTAACAACCCTGAAAGAGCTACATTCATTCTCAACTTTTATCAACTGCTAAGGAGCTTCTGCAGCTATGTGTCACTGTCTGATTCCCTTCCTTCCCCCTCTGCAGCAAGGAATGTCACACCCACTACAAATGATGTCTTTTTTGCACAGAGAGATTAACTGTCTTTACAGACAAAGGGCTGATGAGGGAACTTTTAACTGAAGTAAAAACTAAGCATACATGTAGAATTTAAATTCTATGCAAGGGATACACCACATTACTGGAAAGCAAAACTTTTCTAAGACAGGTAGCTTTACATTCCAAGACAGGATGCAAACGTTTGGCCTTTATCCTGTTACAAAAGAAACCTTACAACTCTAGACAGGAAGAAACAGCTTGTACTCAGGTATCAGTAGAAATTATTCACCTATTCCACAAAGGCCGGCTCGCTATCGTAAAGGCAAACATTAGTGAATGACTAACCGTGACACTATTTACAACTGCACAGAGAGCATGAAAGGCTTTTCCTAATCATTGCCTGGAATTCCACACACGCAAACGGGGTGGAGCTGCCATGAGCCGTTAAACATAGACAGATAGAGCCTTGGACTCAAATAGTCTTGAAGTTACACACTGCCAGACCACACAGGAAATGCATCACTGCATTCCTGCCCCGAGGTCCTTTCTGAAGCATCAGCTAATAACTGTAATCAGAGACAGGCCCTCTGACTCGATGCAGCGCTAACATTTCAGTGCATTACGCAAGCCATTTATGAAAGGAGCACTTTTAAGGTTAAAGATGAAATCTTGGTTTTACTGAAGCCAGAAAAGTAAGAATTTTAATTAAAATCTATTCTAACACATCCAAGGGTTATTCCACAGCCAGGCCATTTGTAAAGAGATTTTTTTTTTCCTTCATAAGAACACGCTACTTTCAAGTGCTTAATCTGACTTAAACACACCCTGCAATATGAAAAGAGAGAAGGAGATTTCGTTACAGTACCTGAGTAGGCCGAGTGCTTTGTATCAGATCTTGCCATCTGCCATAGATCCTAGCCACTAAATCTTTTACCTGCAAATTCAGATTGATTACTTTAGCCATTCCTTTTTAAAAACGCCAAAATCATAACCCCCTGCCTTCCACCCCCCAAAAACCCTGAGATAACCTGACCTTTACCAGGAGGGAATAATTTTACAGCTGGCACAAAGTACCACCACTCAAGTCCCTGTAATTTAGGACTGAATATAGTCATATCCTCCACAGAAACACATTGCAGGTGCATGACTCCCTGCATGAAGTGTCTGGAATCAGCATGCAAGCCTCTGGCCTCCAAACCCTCACATCATCCTTGGGGTGAATTCAGTGATAGAATCATAGAATGGTCTGGGTTGGAAGGGACCCCAAGGATCATAGAGCTCCAACCCCCCTGCCACAAGCAGGGCCACCAACCTTCAGGCCTGGATCTACACAAGGTTGCCCAGGGCCCCATCCAACCTGGCCTTGAACACCTCCAGGGACGGGGCATCCACGACTTCTCTGGGCAGCCTGTTCCAGCACCTCACCACTCTTTCTGTAAAAAACTTCCCCCTAATATCTAATCTGAACCTTCCTTCCTTTAGTTTTAATCCATTCCCCCTTGTCCTGCCATTATCTGCTCTTTTAAAAAGTTGAATCCCCTCCTGCTTATAAGCTCCCTTCAGGTACCGGAAGGCTGCAATGAGGTCCCCCCACAGCCTTCTCTTCTCCAGGCTGAACAGTCTGTTACACAAACCTGATTGTACCTGGAAAGGTACCTTCAACTGTAAAAGCCAACTACACAGCACTGTCTGCTTCTGAAGTTAATTCCTTATATGTAAAACTGTGTTTCTCAAACCAGTCACAGGAGGTGTTGAAGCCAAGCCATTCTGAACTGTGATTTGCTACATTCGCTGTGTTAAAACCCAGCACACTGGTGGTGTTCTCTGGAAGTTACTGTACTATGACACAAATGAAGTGGTGGGGAAAAACTGAGTAAGCCTTTTCCCCCTGCCTCTTGGTGCAAAAGCAACAGAAACAAAAGTGAAAGCAACCTGAGATACAAAAATCCAAGGCAAGACCTGTTAACTCGTTAAAAGGATCCACGCTAAACTGCTAAATAATAAAAGAAAAAATTTCTGGAGAGGTAAGGATGCACACAGCTTCAAATATTTAATTTAAGCTGAAGAAGCCAAGACTTTTCAAAGGTCAGGTCAGTCACTTTATCACTGATCTGCTTTGGCTTGGTACAACAGCATGCAAAGCATGATTAGGACTCTCATCAGAAGTCCCACACCACAAAGCAAATGAAAGGCAGTTATCCAAGCTTGATGCTACATCACATACACTGCTGGCCTAAATCCACAACATTTTAAACTCACTCATTAATTTGAAAATAAACCAGAGCCACATGCAAGATAGCCTAGTTTTTCAGCCCTCTGTATCCTGCCAACATGTAGTCTCCTTTTTAAAAGGAGTCAATTATCAGTGACTGCCAAGAGATGAGACCAGAGTAACTCTAGGTCTAGAAGTTGAGATGCCAGGCTAAAAGGAAGACAAGTTCACATTTTACAGTTAAAGAGTCGTGGTGTTGGCAAAAAGAGCCTTTTCAGTATATTAAAATGGGCACATATTTGTGCACATGCAAAACCACAAGGGAGACAGAGAAACCAGGGTGAACACAGAAATCTAATCCATGAGCTCTTACAACTTCAAGAGCTGGGATGAGGGAACAATACACATCAAGAGCACTAACACATCCCCCAAACAAATAAAACCCACCCAACTTACGTGTCTTACCTTAGATCGATAAAACAGCCTTGCATCTTCCCTAATATCACATTTTATGTGCTTATCTAAGGCACTGCAAAGCTTCAGTAAGTGTTGCTAAAGAAAGAGAAAAGTATACAGTTATTCAAATCCTCCAGGTCAAAACTAAAAACAGTCTTCAAATATTACTTCAATTTAAATGTATATGCTTCCATTAGAATTCTCAGAAATATATGGTAAGGGAGGAGGGGAAAGAAACCCATAAGATCCTCTATCAGTTGCTGGTAAACTGGTAAACCACATGCAACTGGTAAACCACGTCTTAAGAGCTTTAAAAAAGTCTGAAAGCATAGCAGAGCTACACATTATGGATTTTAAAGTTCCTGCTAGCTAATTTGTAAATCCTGTCTATCCCCAAAGTAGCAAGTGCAGTGCCATTCCCATCTTTTTATCAGAAAAAAAAGGTTCTGAAGTTACAGTAGCTAAAAATAACCTTCTCAGAAACGAAGACTCTGGCAATTTTGTTGTGTAGGAATTGGCTGAGCAGGTAAAGCACATCCAGGGTTTATGCACTGATCTTTTACTTCTCTTTAAATTTACGATTACTTTAATAAAGCAGTTTTGCAACTTCATAATCTCTTGATCATGACTCCCAAGATCATTTACATTCTGTGAATTTCTTCATAAAGTTCCTGTTTTCAATCCCTCACTGAACAGCTGCAAAAGGTTCTGTTCTGGAGAACACGGTGACATGCTGAAATTCTACTCAGAAACATTTGCTGGTGTCTCCATACCATGACAATTTACCCCATCAGACTGGAAGAGGACCAGAAATTAAATGGTTGTATTGATTTTATACAAAGTCTAGCCTGTGCAATATTTAGCCACACCACTCTTGACACTTGATGGCTAACAGGTCAGTGAATAACAGATTCTTTTCTTCATTAAGAAATAGACATTAAAAAATATATGAAAAAATCAAGCTCTCCACAAATGTTCAGGAAGGCAGTTGTAAAAAACAAATCTCAAAAGATCACAACAATATAGTTTTCTTTACCAAATATGATTTTGCTTCAGATTACATTCTGAGACTGTCTTTTTCCATCTGTTAGGAAACCAAGACACTTCAGCCTGGAAAGTCAACCACACATTATATTCTTTGCCTCTCTCAAATAGCTCCTATGACAGATTTCTTAGCAGCCAACAGTGATTCCAGCGGGCAGAAAGCGTACACACACAAACACCTTGCAGAAAACAACTCACAGGAAGTGATCACAGAAATCTAACTAGGATTACTGAAAGGCTAAGCAGGAGGCATTACTTAGCAGAGGCTCACACCACCTGGTACAAGGGAACTATCACTAGAGAAGAGATGGCTCTCACTTGCTGCATGGCTGCACTCCAGCACAGAAAACCATAGTGTGTTTGAACATGTTTTACTGGATATTGTCAGTGACTTTCTTGTAGACTGACAAACCTCAACCCTACTTCAGAAGTTCATAGGATCATTTGACTTCTTAGAATGTGTGTTGAGCTCATCTCCAGTAACTTTCTGAGAAAGATTAACAAAATCAGCCTTATGTTTTGAGGTTGCTATTTGCAGAAATGCAGAAAAGGTTTATTTCTCTGCAGTAAGCGCAGAGAAAGTTCATCTGCATTTGCTTTGCCCCAGAACAGAAGCTTCCTCCAATGCTGTATTATCCACTGCTGATCTTCTATCATGTGACAGTTCTTACTAAAGCAGACCATAAGTGCAGGATAAGTAGTCTTTTCAAATCTAAAAATCTAGCCACTGAGGTTACTTACCCTTTGATTAGAATTTACAGTCTCGAAGAAACTAGCCTCACTGACTAGGTGAAGGAGGATGTAGATTAGGTAGTATGCCTGGAGAGAAAGCAATAAAGCTTTAGCAGTCAAAGCACAATCCAAACTCTTTACATCTAGATACAGCACTGCCTTTGCTTTCTGGAATGATCCCTCCAACAGCGAGATCAATGGACAAGCAAGTCTGCATATTTGCCTAAATCATTAACTTGAAGCAGTCCATTCAGCTATTAGAAGCATTGCAAAGCAGTATTACACTGTTTGAAGCTTCCTAAGTTATCTACAAAACTTTCTGTAACTTTAGTTACTGAAAATTAAATTCAGCAGCTGGCTTTATTCTCCCACCATCTACATCCAGATCAAAACACTTGCTATGAGATTGCATGATAAGACTCAAATAACTGAACCAATATTCAGTTTTGGATGGATGCAAATACTGAATCTTTCCCATGCTTATTTATGAAAAAAAGATTCATTCACCCTAGAAGGAAAGGAAGCCATCCAGAGGGATCTTGACAGGCTGGAAAGATGGGCCCAGGGGAACCTAATGAGGTTCAACACTGTCAAGTGTGAGGTGTTGCACTTGGGTCGGAAGAATCCCAGACATAGATACAGACTGGGAGAAGAGCTTCTTGAGAGCAGCCCTGCTGAGAAGGACTTGGGGATTGTGGTGGATGAGAAACTTAACATGAGCCAGCAGTGGCTCTTGCAGCTCGCAAGGCCAATGGGATCCTGGGCTCCATTAGAAGAGGGGTGGCAGCAGGGACAGGGAGGTGATTGTCCCTCTCTACTCTGCCCTCGTGAGGCCCCATCTGGAGTCCTGTGTCCAGATCTGGGGCCCCCAATACAAGAAAGATGTGGAACTGTTGGAGAGTGGTCAGAGGAGCCACGAGGATGATTAGAGGGCTGGAGCACCTGCCCTACAAAGAGAGGCTGAGGGAGCTGGGCTTGTTCAGCCTGGAGAAGAGAAGGCTGCGGGGGGACCTCATTGCAGCCTTCCAGTACCTGAAGGGAGCTTATAAGCAGGAGGGGATTCAACTTTTTAAAAGGGTAGATAATGGCAGGACAAGGGGGAATGGATTAAAACTAAAGGAAGGAAAGTTTAGATTAGATATTAGGGGGAAGTTTTTTACAGAGAGAGTGGTGAGGGGCTGGAACAGGCTGCCCAGAGAAGTAGTGGATGCCCCATCCCTGGAGGTGTTCAAGGCCAGGTTGGATGGGGCCCTGGGCAACCTTGTGTAGATCCAGGCCTGGAGGTTGGTGGCCCTGCCTGTGGCAGGGTGGTTGGAGCTCTATGATCTTTGGGATCCCTTCCAACCCAGATCATTCTATGATTCTATTATTCTGAAGCCTGCAGGTGAAGATCTGGCTCAACATCAGTTGCCACTGATTATATCAGAAGTGTGGGGGTAGAACAGTTCTCTGAATACAGAAGACAGGACTTGAGACATCCATGTGACTTCACCATGCAGAAAACCAGACAATTTCCCTGTTTATAAAACAGCCCAACGCAGCTTCCTCCATCACACGCTGCTTCTTCCCTTCCTCCACGACTACAACCAAACCTGAACATGAATACTATTTTAATCACACTGAACAACAGCAACAAGATAGAGGAGGTACATTTCCATGTACAAAACTGTCCTTAGTTAACAAATTAAAGGAAACAATTCTCAAAATTGTAGGACATGCATAAAACAACACAAAAAAGCACCATCAGCTCTATACCTCCTGTTCTAGTTCTGCATGAAGGTGGTCTCTGTCAGCAGGCTGCTGCCCCAGTCCTTCTCTCATCTTCCTTAGTAGATTAGAAGGTTTCATGACCACCAGGAACTGACGCACAAGAGACATCTACAGATACAAACATTAACAAATTGGACTGTTTTGCTGGCAACAGAAAGTTGGAAGCCAAGTGCTGCTATAATATTGTCTGTCCACTGAGACAAGAATATAAAAGGGATTTTTAATTAAAATGAAAGTTCTCATGCTTTGGGTAGTTTTTGATTATTCACAAACTAAAGTGTTTATAAGTTGCCTCAATAAAAGACCAGCCCTACAAAACCAGCATGACTCTACATGAACACAAAAGGAAGACAGAAAGAAGTAGAGACCTCTTGCTTTCTAATGTCCAAAACGACTGTTTAGGCACATAAACAATATTGCACTTACAAGCTGCTGAACATGCAGGTTACACATATGTGCAAATACACTTCAAACACTAACCTAACCTAAAAATCACTAATTGGTCTTTTTGGCAAGGTTCTTGAAAAGAGGCTTACAGTATTGAAACATAAACCACAAACAGTAACATACGTGTTTTCTAAACATTTGAATTATACACACACAAGACACATGTAGTACCTGCTTGTCACCATCTTCAGGTATTTCAGTATGCTGTGTATCAAGGAGCTTTGACATTATCACTAGGCTAAGACGCCTTCTTACTTCCCTGAAAAACAAGTAAAAAAGTGTCTTTCCCAGAGAATTTCTTAAACCCACCCTGTTTCTACAAAGTATGTGATGCTACACATGGCTTCCCTGGCCATAAACTTGCCAGCAACTATTAAATTGAATTTTCTGAATATAAGTGCTATGAAATTAGTAAAGAGGCTACAAGTGATGTAGCCAGATGCATGTCTCCAAGCCTGAAATCAAGAACCCAATTCAGTTTGCTAGCTCAGATTTATTAATTTCAAAGATACAGAACAGGTTTGACATTTAAAAGCAGACATGAATCACCCAAAGAAAATTTAATTCTTGGTCATTCAGACAAGAATTAGAGCAGGTGATGGATGACAGAATTTAAAGTTGTTAAGTCTTTTCTTTACTGCAGGGTTAACAGGAAGACCACAGCCCAGAAAACTACACAAAAAGTAAAATAATCCTTTTTCTCAGCAGAGATGGTTAAGCTGCTATATACAGCTACTTATACACACAACAAGAATTGCACCTACATGTGTGGCATATCAGAAAACTCCTTTTTTTAAAAGTGCCATGTAAGACTTACTGCATTTATCAGACTTTGAGCTTTTATGCATAAACAATCTGTTGATGAGAGAAATAAATTAGCTGTTAATGACACTAGGTACTTCTGATGATACAGTGTCATTACCGTCCACGGACTGTCCAGCTAGGCACCATCTGAACCAGCCACAGGAGATTATGGTGATGATTGGAGAGTTCACTCACTGCCAGGCAGAGCTCAGGCATCTTTAAAAGAGCAAGAAAAAATGATACTAAAGAATGGATATGATGGGCATTTGTTTTATTAGCAAAGCAGTACACACCTACTCCCTAGAAACATGAAGAGCATAAATTGGAGAAGGAATTGATCTATTAAGAAATAAAGTGCAGGAAGGTAATTCTGCCAAATACTATTTTACAGTAGGGTGGTTGAGATCAGATTCCTTTTAACATTTTATCAGCTTAGTGCAATTATTTCTTCATTCTTTCAGACAGCCAGTTTAAACATGCAGCTATTTTAGTAAATATAATCTTAAGTTCAATACAACGTTTCTCTTGCAGAAGGGGACCAGGCAAGCATAATGTCATGCAGCAAAATCCCTCTCAGTGTACCCTCCCATCTCCTATACCTCACACACAAATCCAAAGCTCCCAATTTATCCATATTACATTTCCAACCAGCATTTTTCTGGTATGGGAATTAAAAATGAAAGCTTGAATACAGAAGTTCATTGAAAACTGAGTTGCTGTTTCATAAATCTAGTACAAAATTATTTATGAAGTTACCTTTGCATCCCAGTCTTCTATACTGATCAGGAGTTTCACAAAAAGGCACTGAAAATCTATCAAAGGAATTTGCTTTAACTGTTTCTCCAAGCTTATTTTAAATAGCAGTAGAAGGAGCAGCAATATTTCTTGATCACTATAGCCACCTTGAATTACTGTTGAACAGAAATCTAGAAACTTTAAAAAGAAATTAAAAGTATTAAAATCTGAAATTGGTTTAAAGTACAATGAGAACTTATGTTTTCCACCCTGATATTAATATGCATCTCAAATATTAGATTGTTCCCACAACTCTTGTGTACTAACATCTCCCCATCTCCCAGTAACTGCACTCTATTAATCTATTACATGAGCCAGCAGTGTGCTCTTGCAGCTCGAAAGGCCAATGGGATCCTGGGCTCCATCAGAAGAGGGGTGGCAGCAGGGACAGGGAGGGGATTGTCCCTCTCTGCTCTGCCCTCGTGAGGCCCCATCTGGAGTACTGTGTCCAGATCTGGGGCCCCCAATACAAGAAAGATGGGGAACTGTTGTAGAGTGTTCAGAGGAGCCACAAGGATGATTAGAGGGCTGGAGCACCTGCCCTACAAAGAAAGGCTGAGGGAGCTGGGCTTGTTCAGCCTGGAGAAGAGAAGGCTGTGGGGGGACCTCATTGCAGCCTTCCAGTCCCTGAAGGGAGCTTATAAGCAGGAGGGGATTCAACTTTTTAAAAGGGTAGACAGTGGCAGGACAAGGGGGAATGGATTAAAGCTAAAGGAGGGAAGGTTTAGATTAGATATTAGGGGGAAGTTTTTTACAGAAAGAGTGGTGAGGTGCTGGAACAGGCTGCCCAGAGAAGTCATGGATGCCCCGTCCCTGGAAGTGTTCAAGGCCAGGTTGGATGGGGCCCTGGGCAACCTTGTGTAGCTCTAGGCCTGGAGGTTGGTGGCCCTGCCTGTGGCAGGGGGGTTGGAGCTCTATGATCCCTGGGGTCGCTTCCAACCCAGACCATTCTATGATTCTATGACTGCCAGCAGCTCATCTTTTGAACAACGGCAATGCTCCCTGGATATTACAGGATTAGGGAAGATCTTTCTCCACTGCATAGATAACCCTCATCTAAGTGAATCAAGGACTGACAGAGTTTCTAAATACACAAATAAAAACTAAAAATATAACTCAAGAGTTCTTTCCCTGCCTAAGTACCACCACATGGGTTACTGACAATATGGGATGCATGTGTAACTGAATACAAATGAATCAAGACGTGTATTCTGTCTCTAGTGGAGAAGCTCTGGGTGCTTCCTCTTGATTGTATAGTTAAAAATCTAAAGAATGGCACTGGTGGACTAAAATACTTTGACAAGGAACTCTGAAGTCAGTTACAAGGTCAGTACTTCCACCACACCACCTTTAATCACAGAGAACGAGTCTGTGAAGCGTGACCAGCATTTACTCAGCCTGTGGCCTCAGGAGACACAGTGCATGGATCTAACACCTCACTTCCAAAGAGCCAGCCACAGCTCTGCCTGCCCTCCATGAGCTCCCACCTCATTCTTCATGTGCTGCACAGGGACTGACCACATACTTCTGAGAGCTGCACTAACACACTGGGGCAGCATTAAAGCATACCACTCAGCATCAACTCCCCTCCCCTCTTCCTCTGAAACACAGAAATCAGTAGTTTCTTATACACAAGGGAGCAGTGGGACTGTGCAGCTGTGAGCAAAGCCAGTGGAAGTCAGGGAGAATGGAAACTCTCAAGTTTGCAATAATGTCTTCTGAATGTGAAGCTGCAACTCCAGGATAGTATCTACTCACAAAACATGCTCAGGACTAGATTAAGACACCAAGGTTTTTGCTAACAAAATAAAACCCAGAGCAACACCATCCCCCCAAAAAAAATCCCCAAACCAACATCCTCCCACAGTAACTGGAGTCTTCTCACCTTAATCACATTAATTAAATTGGTTTGTAGAAGACTGGAGAAGGCTGGACTGGCAGAGGTTAGGTCTCCTCTTGGCTGTTGTTTACACACTGTTTCTTGCATCTGCCTTCTAATGAGAGAGACACTAATCTGAGCAATAAATCAATTTATATGTCCACGAAGGCTTATGTGCCTCAAACTTAAGAAAAAACAACAACTTTGCATGTTTCAAAATGCCTCCAATAAAAACAATCCTCAGTTTCATAGTACATGTATCTATCTCAACTTATAACCAATTAAGTACAATTCTGCCCAGCTCTTTTAGGCAACAATTTTGTAAACTTCCATTAGGAAGGTGCAGGACAAAGGACAATGCTCTGGCTTGTGGAATCCTCACGTGGTAGGCATTGTATAAGGTTCTGGCTTATTTACTCTTACTAAGGCCTGAGCTGAGAAGGGTTATGGCTTGATGGGAGGAGAAATAAAGGAGAATCTTCTCATTCTACAAGCACAAGGCTTGCTTTCACAGGATCTAAGTAATAAATATCAAAAGGAAAACACTTACAAAATATCACATTCATTAAAGTTGGGCTGAAGATGCTGCAACGGAAAGAGAGATCTAAACCCAACACCCATATTGACAAGAACAGCTGACACATCAGCTAGTGAAGGAATCCAGGGTTTAGACTGTTCATCACAGATGAAAGCTGTAAGTAGAAGACACAGAATGGGTTAGTTTTAAATTTAGTTCCCAGCATTTACTTCCTTTTAAGGGAAACAAACAACCTCAGCAGTCTGCATCAATTCTAGCAGCTCTCATCTGAGAGGAGATGGTACACTGAATGACATGCTTATTTTCAGAACAAGGGGGAAAAATAGTCTAACACAGTATTTAAGCTGGAGAAACATCTTGTTTATGTAACAGGTGAATTACTTCCAAGTTCCACCCATTTTCCCCTCACAGCTCTTTCATCACAAACAGCAGTAAAAGCAAGGAGGCAACATCTACTTTTAAGAGAATACATAAATCACTGTTCTGTGTGGGCACTGGTGAGAGGGTGTTACCACAGTGATAGAAGTGAAGCTAATTAAATTTGAAAACAGGCAAGGTTTCTAGAACAGAAGTGCTAAATAACTGGAATTCACTTATTTGATAGAACTAGGAAGCAATGCTCAGTGACAGAAAGGGCTGATTGTATGACAACTTGTATATGGAAGTCTGCAAACTGTACAGAGGTTTCTCTGCAGGACACTAAACTAGCAAGGTGACATCAAACCAGACAGAGTGTTTTCCAAACAATGACAGAAGTCACTACAATTCTGAATTGGGTCAATTTTGTATCTTAGAGCTAAGTCTGTAAGAAAAAACCCAAATGCAAAGGAACATTAACACTCAAAACACCACAGGTTCAGATACCAATGTTCAATTCAGCAACCTCCCGCCCCCAGCAAAAAAGATGCATCCTCAGTCAAGGACTGGAACAGAATGTCTCAGAATGGTTCAAAGACTCCACAGTTGGCAACTTCAGAGTGGTCAGACACCTTTCCAGGAGCAACCATAGCCTATGTGATCCTGCTCCAAGGTCTGGTAACTGCTGGGATCTTTTCCAGCCTTAATTCATTGAATGGTCATTGATCAGCCAGAGCCATTCATTCAGAATGAAGCCTAATGCCAGGAAAGCACAAAATAAAGGAGGCTGCATTCCCTCTCAGATCACAGTCCTACTTCAAGTAAGACTCAAAACACGGGGTACAATTTGGACAGACCTGAGCAAATACTTCAAGAACACTATTACTTTAACTGTATTAACTGGCAGGCTTAAATCAATCAGTGACTTTTTTCAATGGATCTGAATAAAGACATGGAGAACATACAAAGAAACTTGTATTGCAGAAGTATTTAAGACTACAGATGGAGGCAGGCAAAACACACAAGACACAAGGAGCAGCGTGGGCTGAAACAGATCCTTGAAAGTGGTTTTGTGGAGGTGTATGACTCCACTTTTGCCATTTCTTTGGAAAGTAAACTATGTAGTGCTACACACTTCACTATGTGAAAACCATCTTCTAGTTGTTAAGATATAAAATCCATGTCTGCATCTTTTAAAGCAAAGCTGGAAAGGAGTAAACTTTTGAGCAGACTCCTCTTCAGATCAATTCTATTTGTGAAACAATGGAAAGGAAATGCCTTCATTCAGGTGATCAGTTTTCCAGCCTTCAAATACTCACCATTTTTTAGTGTTATGTCCATCAATCTGTCTAAAATCTGGGTGGAAACATAATAGTCAGGATGAACAGACATCATCTGTGGAGAAAATAAGAAGCTACATGTCAAACACCAAGTTGCATGATGTCATCAGTTTTCTTTTAATTAAAAAAGATAAAGCCAACTCTTTGGTAAAGCAAAGAAACAGTAACAAAAAACCCCCACACCACAATCCAAAGCCTCTAAAAACAAGATACACCAAAGAAGACAATCTTAGAAGGACTATTTTGCACAGTGCACAAATGCTACAAATCAACATTAGCAGTACCAGAGTGCTGGAACCCCATGTTGAATCTGTTGCTTCATAAGAAAGTGGTGAGGCTTAAGAGAACAGCAACTATGGCATATCCTTTCAGCACCTGTGATTGTCTAGTTCAGCCCTGACCACAACCAGCAGAGTGATGAACTGAACTCCTTGATCAGGAGCAGGGGCAGAGTTAATTGCAACCTTTTCCATTCATGAGCACACTGAACACATGCAAGCCTACACTGAAACAGTGAACTCCTGGTTTGTTACAGAACTCTTAGCTACAAAAATATGACTATGAAGTACAGTTCAGGTTTCCTAGAGCACTTCACTAGCCCAGCAAAACAACTACTTTTTTCCCTCCGAGTGCTGGACTGTCTCCTGCTCTGTGAGCTGAATCGGCTCACACCTCCTCCAGGAAGAGGCCCTGGGGACTGGCCAAGGCCCACAGAAGGGGTGGAATTTTTTACTGGCTTGAAGGAAGGACGTGGAGGAGCAAAATATTTCCCTTTCAGCAGAAGCAGAAAACCAGCCAACAGATATAGGCTGCAATTTCACAGGCAGTCTAGCTTCCTTTTCTGTTCCAGACACAGTTAGAGTGTGGTATATAATAACAGACTGGAGACAGGCATCTTTGTGAATAACTGAAAAATGTCAATTCCTGGGGATTTAGATATGGACACAGATATCTAGAGGGCAGGCAGCCACCACACTTCCTTTAAGAATGGCTCCTGACTTTTGCCTGAGCTATAATGCACATTGACCTTTTCCAAATGAAAAGCATCTGATAATGTGGGTATCTCTGATAATTTAGAAGGTCAGTGTGACCCAGCAACGTGCACTTGCAACCAAGTCAACCATATCCTGGGCTGCACCAAAAGAAGCATGACCATATGAGGGAGTTGATTCTCACTCTCTACTCTGATCTTACGACACCCCACCTGCAGTACTGCATCCAACTTTGGGGCCCTCAACAGAAGGACATGGACTGTTGAAGCATATCCAGAGGAGGCCCCAAAGATGGTCAGAGGGCTGGAGCACCTCTCCAATGAGGACAGGCTGAGAGAGTTGGGCTTGTTCAGCCTGGGGAAGAGGGGGTTCCAGGGACACCTTATAGCACCTTCCAGTACCTAGAGGGGCCTACAGGAAAGCTGGAGAGGGACTTATTATCAGGTACTGTAGTGAAAGGAGGAGGGACCATGGGTTTAAACTAAAAGCGGGCAGATTTAGATTACATGGGAGAATTCCCTATGAGGGCAGTGAGGTCCTGGCACAGGATGCCCAGAGAAGCTGTGGCTGCCCCCTCCCTGGCAGTGTTCAAGGCCAGGCTGGATGGGGCTTTGGGCAACCTGGGCTAGTGGAGGGTGTCCCTGCCCATGGCATGGAGGTGGGACTGGGTGATCTTTAAGGTCCCTTCCAACCCAGACCAGTCTGTGGCACACCTGTGAACAGTACTTTTGCATACTGCAGCATGTTCTGGGTTTTATTGTGTTGTTTTTCAGAGTGGAAAGTAGTAAGATGAGCTTGTGATTTGGCCCATACTATTATATCCCACAATCTCTTCTCATCTAGCACACACTGTGCCCTTTTCAAATGCAGTATGAAGATGGAAATGGATATGCAGCTTTGCCATCACTCAGTGTAGAGAAAGTGTTATCCCTGCTGTTTTACCCCACAGTAACAACTGAAGTATTTCAGACTGGAGAACACATCAGAATCCAGAAAGAAAGATTATTTTGATTTAGAAGTTGTTAACCTAACTGGCTTTCAGGAAGAATCTACATATGTATGTATCTATATAACCTGCATAGAGCATAACTGCATGAAGTAGTACCACCTTACCTGGAAAAGCCACTTTAGAATTGGTATGGGACACAAGATACAGCTGTAAGCAGAACTTAGAATACCATTAGTAGCTAATGAAAGCTGCTGTGCTACACCAGAACTGTAAGACAAAGATGGGGGTAGGGAAAGAGAAGAAAAATCCATTAGTGGTCAAATCAGCACTTTCACAAAAGTGTAAGAACTTCCCCACCACTCAGATCATCATCAATAGCAAAAAAAGATCTGAGCATTGAGAACAGATGTTATTCTTATGCTCTTACTTATATGAAATACTGTAATAATTAAACCTTACTTGTTATTTAGAACTACCATTTCCTCCAGAATGCCATACTCTATCATTTGGAAACATCTGTATTATTAGAGAATAATAGCTTCAAACTATCATTGATTTACACTACTGTACTATGAATCATTGTGCCTGTCCTTACAGATGGGCTGCTACACTCAATGCAATCTTTGCCAACACTTCTGGAAGAGCAAAAAAACTGTGCTTCAATTTTTTAAAATAACATTTTAAATAAAGAGTCTGAAGTCCAAGTCAATTAAAATTAGTCTAATCCTACAGTGCAAGTTTGTGAGGGGCAAAAAGTAGCTGCTGGGAGAACAGAAAATATGTAAGTTTTATTATTGAATTATTTTAGCTTTAGTTTTCTTTAGAAAGTCAGTTATGTCAGAGCAGCTGAACTAATGATATCCAGTTTATCACATACCCTTCTTTGGTCTTCTCTGTTTTCACTATCTACCTAAACAGATAGCTCTGTTGAGAGATCTGTGTCCTAAGTTCTTTACACCTTCTACCTGTCTGGCAGAACAAGCATCTAGGAAGACATCCATATGCCAACTGGACAGCAAATATGTGCCAGCTGTGCCAATTAAATCATAATTGCTTTCTGCAAGGGATGATTCATTTAATTCTCACTCCTCCAGTAACTGATTTACAAGATATGTTTGAAGCTTCTATCTTTGTGATCTTCAAAACATATTAATAAAGAAGCATGAAGCCAAAGGAGTACACCAAAAAGATCACTTCTTCAAGAGACAAGGAGAAGCCACCCTCCTTCTCCTCTTCACACCCATTGCAGCACACACACATGTACAGAATTTGAGATTAAATCAATTCTCTCAGTTTCACTGATCCAAGTTTGGAGTAAAATGCCAACCAAAGTAACCAGGATTTTTCAGGATTTCCACTTGTGGTATTAGGCAAGAATTTATCTAGCTATCTGCAGTGTGACAGCCTCATATAGAATACAGACCCCTGTGAATTACAGAACAGGTGTTTATACACACAGGGACACTGCCAGCTCAGTGACTGAAGCTAGCAGATGTCAGAAATCCTGACTTTCTGCAATCCTCCAGAAGTGGAGCCCAAAGTCCCAGGCTGATTTGGGATGAAAGCACATAGAAGTCTTTCAGCAGACAATGTACCTTCAGTAGGTCACAAATTAGTTCAGCACAAAGTCCCTCTTCTGGGATAGTTAAGCTTTTGCTCAGTGTAATATTTCACTCCTGCATTTATCTTCCACAAAGTGGTCACAGTATCCATGATAGCCCAACATATTAGAAATATGCAAGAAGACAGAACACCTTTTTTTTAATCCTATGTTTAAGATTTTTTTGTTTCAAGAATTCTAGAGGAAGAAAGAAAGAGGCTTCAAGTAACAATTCACTGTTCTGTGAAGCTTATACAGAAAGGTGAATTCCAGGGAAAGGGAGCCAGTCTTGCCTATTTAGTAAGACAAAACTCATTTGCATGCAATAATACTATTTTAATGTAAAAACTGCTAACACTGAAGAAAATCTTACAAGCAAGCATGGACAGAAGATATTTTTACCTAAGTAGCAGCTTTTCTACAGGATTTTGAGGGATGAAATGAAAATTCCTCAAATCAAGGTTATGGTGATTGAAGACTTTCCCAAAGGTTGATAAATCAAATATATCTTCTCCAGGGTGGTAGTCAGGTATGGCATCAGCTATCACTGAAAATTTCTTTATAAATTCCCTGTAAAAATATTTTAAATTGCTTTTAGGAATTTAAACATTGAGAGGCTGTTTATTGGTTGTGACAGTTACTTCATTGTGATCAACACAGCAGCCTTATGTGAAAGCTGAATGGTCAAGAAAATCCACCCAACCCTGAAAGACAATGAAAGCTGTTCACATTATCCATATTAACAATGACTGACAGAAAGAGAGAGGGGTCAGAAAAAAAAGGCTAAAAAAGCAAAGAACTAGATTTAATTGGTTTTGGAATTGGAAGGACCTGTGCTCTTCTGAGAGATCTCCATCTCTGCTGCCATTCTCCTCATCTTCAGCTGAAGAATCAGTTTCTCTTCCTTGCATGTCTTCCTGTAACTGCCTTTCTAGTTCATCTACCCTGAAAGAACAGTAGCAGCAGAATGTATTACCACCATTTGGTACAGGCAACAGAAGACAATAAAATTCAAATTCTGAGTGTGACCCTGGGAATCAGTAGCCAATTATGCAGAGCAAAAACCACGTGAGATGCTGCCTGTGCAAAACCCAAGCATCTCACTGGGCCAACAAATTCTTTAATAAAACCAGTTAATCACACATATATACCCACCACCACTTGCCATTAGTACATATACCACATTACACTTTCTACCTGAAACACCCATTGCAAGGATAATCCTTAGGTATGTTCACTGAACTGTGTAACTACTCAGATACTAACAGTCTATAAACTTTGGAAACCAAATGCCTTTGAAGAAACTGGTATAAGTCAGCCTATGTAAATACTTCGATTTCATGCCTGACCAGCAGCTGCTAGTTGGCTCAGCAAGCTACAATGAAGGCATCATCAGTACATTTAGTCTGGCTCTTCAGGGTTAGACATATTAGGTTTCCCACCTGGAGTACTGTGTCCAGTTCTGGGCTCCCTGGGAGAAAAAATACAGGGACCTCCTGGAGAGAGTCCAGAGAAGGGCTACGAAGATGATTAAGGGCCTGGAACATCTCCCGTATGAGGATAGATAGGCTGAGTGAGCTGGGACTGTTCAGCCTGGAGAAAAAAAGACTTAGGGGGGACCTAATTAGTGTTTATAAATACCTTAAGCAGGGGATGCAGGGGGAATTGGCCAGCCCCTTTTCATTGGTCTGTGGGGACAGGACAAGGGGCAATGGCTGTAAGCTGGAGCATAGGAAGTTCCGCACCAACATGCGGAAGAACTTTTTCACAGTGAGGGTGACAGAGCCCTGGGACAGGCTGCCCAGGGGCGTGGTGCAGTCTCCTTCTCTGGAGATATTCAAGACTCATCTGGACACCCATCTGTGCAATATGAGCTGGGGAGCTGCTTTGGCAGGGGGGTTGGACCCGATGATCTCTGGAGGTCCCTTCCAACCCCTACGATTCTGTGATACACATCACAAATCACCCATAGTTTCTGGGAAGGAGCCTGTCGTTCAGCTTTTACAGTTAAGCCACACTTGTAGGTCCCATCAGATGTATCCTGGTGGCATTTGCAGGCAAAGCTGATCTTGCTGCCATGCAAACTTCATCAGTTTTTGGGGAGGTGAGGTAAATCTAAGCTTCCGTAACTCCATCCCAAACTTTCCAAAGCAGCTTTAAAGAAACAAACCTTTTAGATTCTTCTTTCTCCTTCAAGAGATGTTCTAAGCTGTTCACATATGACACCTGGCTAACAACAGGAGGCTTAGAAATCTGTAAATGAAATAGTAAGACATATCACAAGTTATTAATTCAGTCGGTGTTAGACATTAAACGATCAAAATAGAAATCTCTTACAGTTTGAATGATATTTTACCTAAAAACTCAAAGGAGACCCTGAAAAACAAGACAATTAACAGTTTAGGTTTCTCAGTCCCTTGACAATTTTATACAATAGCCAAATCTGTCTCAGTAATTACTTTAGAAGAAACTGTGCTTCATGATCGATCTGAACAGCGAAGCAAGGCTCTGCTCTTCTTTCTGACCTCCATCTAACTTGAACAAAGAGCATTAGCAGCAGGAGCTTTATACCTCACAGCTTTATTATCATCATCCTGAGACCCTGGGAATCCCCATTCTCATGCACAAGACAAGAAATCCCAAAAATTACTCAGCATCTCTTTGTTACTTTCAGGAGTCCCTAGAGGGCAAAGCACCAGTGTTTGCAAAATCACTTCTAAAATTAAAGCAAGCTTCTGATCAAAATCCTAATACAAACACAAATTAAGCAGCTAATAAATAGAATTAAAAAGACAAAACAATGTCCAGAGAATCTTCACTGCTAGTAGTTTTGCAGTTTCCAGTGTTTATTCAGCTGGTAGCAAACAACACATTTGGAATCTTTTATGGCCATGATTCGGTTCTTAAGACACGCAGTGCCCTTCTAAGACCACCTTTTCAATTGCAAAGCTTTTACTAGGGACAAAGCTCCTTCTGTGAGCTCCTTCATTTTAGGAGAAAAATTCAGTAAGAGTATACCCTTCTCATTGTAGATTTTCTATTCCCTCAAAGGTAACAGAAGTTAATTTAAGATGTTAGTGTTCACCTGCTAATAAAAACACCAGTTAATACAGCATTAATTTTTGGTAATCAGAGATACCTTCCCAATGCCATCCTACATGTCTTTGTATGGGAAACATGAGGAAACCAAAGACCTTTTAACCAGATAAAAATAATTTCCCTAAAACAAATTTTGAACTAAGGAAGCCAGATTTTATTCCACTGTGCACTTTCTTGTAACACAAGGGAAGAATGCTAGCATATTGAAAAACAAGTCATGGAAATTTTGGGACAGTTCTTAATGGCTTTTTTTTACTTTGCTATTAATTACACAGAAACAGGATAGGCCAAATGTGGTTCTACAAGCATGTGATCTAGGCTACATCTGTGTATCAACCTTGGCAATTAATTATGTACCTGTGTTTGGTTAACATAATGGAATACGTATAGAACCCCAGAAGCCTGAAATCTAATGTGCTTGCATAATGCACTGTAAGGACAAATGGAATAGTTATGGCTGTTCAACATCTGCCTACAGAGATAGCAGCTGTCAACAAATAAATGGTTTCAGAAATTTAAAACCAGGAGGACAGGAGTAGGAGGAGAGTATTTATGCAGGCATTCTGCTGTTTGCTTTCTACTGTAGAAAACTGCAGTGGGCTGACCCCAGCCAGCAGCCAAGCACCATGCAGTGTGTTCATTTCCCAGCCCAGGGCTGCAGGGGAGCAAGAAGGGCAAAAGTGAAAAAAACTCAGGGGTACAGAGAAAGGCAGTTTAGTAAGTGAAGGAAGTGGGGGTTAAGAGAGAAAAGAAAAAGTGATGCAAAGACAATCACTCAGCACATCCCACAAGCAGAAGGATGCCATGACATGCCTACACGCCAGACTAACTCCTGCTTGCTTCTGGTTGCCAAGCACGACACTACATGGCCTAGAATATATCCTTTCCATCAGCTGGGGTCAGCTGTCCAGGCTGTGTCCCACCCCAGCTGCTTCTGCGCTCCAGCCTTGATGCTGTGCTAGCACTGCTCCCAACAACCAGAAGTCTGGTCTTTTACCAACACTGTTACAAAGAAAATTAACTCTATCCCAGCCAGACTCAGTACAAAATCTTTTTAATTAAGATGCAGCCATTCCCTACCTGTAGCAGCACTATCAGGAATGCCATGCTAAATCCTACTACAGGAGCCTCCTAGTTAAACCATTATTTTATAATAAAACTTCAAAATCACTCCTGACCTGATGAGCTGTTACAGACCAAACAGGCTAACTTTTAAAAACACAGATCAATTCACCACAATATCCTGTAAACTGGGATTCAAACACTTCTTCAGCCATGCCTTATGAGACACCATTCAGCTTTCTGAAATCCATTCTAAAGTACTTCCAGTTTCCATTAAATTCAACCTCAAAGAAAACATCACACTTACAGATCAAGAACTTGTACACTTGTACAGAGGTGATCAATGGCTCCAAGTCCAGATGGAAGACAGTGACAGGCAGAGTTCCTCAAGGGTCTGTGCTGGGACCGGTGGTATTTAGTATCCTTATTACTGATACTGACAGTGGGATTGAGTGCACCCTCAGCAAATTTGCTGATGATACCAAGATGAGTGAAGTTAATGTGCTGGAGGGACAGGATGCCATCCAGAGGGACCAGGACAGGCTGGAGAAGTGGGCCCAGGCGAACCTCATGAGGTTCAACAAAGCCAAGTGCAGGGTCCTGCACCTGGGTCAGGACAATCCCCATTATTCATTATGTGCTTGGAAGCAGCCCTGAGGAAAAGGACTTCAGAGTACTCATGGATGAGAAGCTGGACATGAGACATGAGCCTCCAACATGCATCTGCAGCCCAGGCGGCCAACCGCATTGTGGGCTGCATCGAAATAAGTGTGGCCAGCAGATCAAAAGAGGTGAATCTGCCCTTCTACTCTGCTCTGGTGAGACCTCATCTGAAGTACTGTGTCCAGCTTTGGAGCCATCAACCCAAGAAGGACATGGACCTGTTGGAGCATGTCCAGAGAAGGGCTGGGGCACCTTTTCTGTGAGGACAGGCTAAGAGAGTTGGACTTGTTCAGCTTTGAGAAGAGAAGGGCCCGCAGGGACCTTGTACTGGTACCTGAAAGGTACCTATAAGCCATGTAGCAGTAGAATAAGGGGCAATGGTTTTAAACTAGAAAAGAGGATATTTAAGTTGGATATTAGGAAAAAGTTCTTCAATATGAGGGTGGTGGATCACTGGAACAGGTTGCCCGGAGACACAGTGGAGGCCCCATCCCTGGAGATGGATGGAGCTCTGAGCGATCTGACTGAGTGGAGATGTCCCCGATTACTGCAGGGGGCTTGGACCAGATGACCTCCAAATGTCTCTTCCAACCTTACACATCCCGTGATTCTATGATTTCTGACAATCAGAATTTGTGACAAAGATACATAACTGCCCTCTAGCACACCTAGCTCTCAAAGTCCAGACCAGTTTCCTCTAATTAACTTCAACTCATAAAAATCTTGCCTGATCAGCAGAACGACCCCACGTATCTTCTAAATGAACCTCCTACCCTTTTCTTTAAGGGGAAAAAGCAAAACCAGAATGCCTAAAACCCACCAAAAGGCTACTGGTATCTGGCTGCACAAGCTGTTTCTCAGCCATTCCAAGGACAAGCACAGTACCAAACACACACTTTCTGTGATTAGATAGCACTGTACATCATAGGACCCTTAGGCTGAGCAACTACTTTTGCAGGCAAGTAACTCTGAGCTTTCCTGCGTTCTGAATAAAGAAAGAAATCATATAACAATACAACATAAAAAAGCTGATTTAACACTTTGTTGGGTTTTTTTACACTACTTACATGAAGGTTCAGCAATGGAGTCACAGTGTCCTGAGAAAAGTGGTCAAGACCAGGTTCTTCCAGGGTTCCCACCTGTGGCTTGTGACTCGAGGAGAGAATTTCTTGCAGTGGCACGAATACTTCGTCGTCATCATCATCATCATCTGGACTGCATTCCAAACTCTTATCTTCACTATCAAATCTGCTTTTTGATTTTCCAATCAACTCAGACTTGTCTTTACGAATGCTTTCAACTTTTAACTCTTTTGAGAGTTGTGAAGATATATGGCTGCTGTCCATGCACTCTTCTTTAAAAGACAATGAACGGGGAACACTTTTACCAGTCTCTGAGAGTGCAAGTCTCCCAGAACCTTCCACTGACCAAGAATCAGAGGCATTTTCTGAAGTCTTCTCTTTTATTTTTGAAAAACTGTTGCTGGATAGAATGCTGTAAGCTTTACTGTGTGCCCATCTTTCTGATCTTTTTCCATCTTGCTCTTTCTTAACATCCAATACCTGAGATAAACCAGCCTTCTGAAGATGAGACTTCATACCTTTTGTTTGTGTTAAGTGGTGGAAAGGTGGCAACACAGTACTTTTTTCCTGAGAAAAAGGAAGGGACTTTTCAAAGAACAAGCTTGAGTTAGCCACCTGCAATTGATTTTCTTTGGTATCCACAACAGAAGTGTGACTGTTTTTACAAGGACTGTGTACAGAATGTGAAGACAACAGACTTACAGAGGAGCAATGATTTTTTTCATTACTCGAGTTGAGGTATTCCTCTGGAAGAGCTGAATCATGTTTAGGTGGAACAGCAGCCTCCATTAGTTGTAGAACATCACCACAAGTAGACTTTAAATGGATACTTTTTCGAAAGCTCCTATTTTTGCATTTTGCAGGTGAAGTACTGCTCAAACTAGATGGTTCAGACTGATTTGAACGGTCATCATCTACATTCATGTCAGAGTGTTTCCTTTTCCCAGGAAAGTCTGTTTGTTTGGGTTGCCCAGAAGACATCTCAGCCCTAAGGTAGCATGAAGGGACGGGCTGGCTCTTCCACACTATCTCAGATGGCATTCTCAGTGCATTTGGAGATGTCTCATGTTTTGAAACTCGCTTTGGCTTTGGTTGGGATGGGTCATCTACAGAGTGTTTCAGAAAAAGAAAGTAAACCACTGTTGTCATGTTTTTTAAAAAAAAAAAGTTAATCAAAACTGTAAAGGCTTACCCTTTGGAACAACTAACTTCTGTTCTTGAGTCAACTATGACTGAAATTTTTATAGAAACTACAATACTTCCAGTCTGCCTGAACACAGTGGACCACGATTAAGATTTAGCTGGTACCATACCTTTACATTATTATTATAATTAACTTGGAAATGAGATGAAATCCTTTTCTTTCAAAGCAGCTCAGTAGTCACTGTAGAAGACTTTTCCTATACACTAGAATTAAGCAGTCTTTGGAAACAGGCTGAGGTTTCCAGGTTGAAGTATGGGGCTGGAAAAAAGTTTCTGTACTTATATATGGGGTTGTAAATAATGAACAGTATGAAGAGTCATTTGGAAGCACTACAGTCATTTTAACAGTCCTCCTAAACAAGCATTCAGAATATGCAGAACTGTCTTCAGGCCATGATTCTGTGGCACCAGAGCCCACCTTTGTCACCATGCTTTGCTGCTTTCTGCTTTAAGCAGGCACCTGCACCCTTCATGGCAACCTACTTCACGAGCTGACATGGCAGAGAACTTCTGAACTCTCTTTTAGGTAGAAAGTGAAGTCTGGTGGCAGAGAGACTGATAGGGTTACACAGCCATGGGCTCATGACATCCCCAGTATCAGGAACTCTCCTCAGTTTGGGTGCCCTCACCCCCCCCTTTTTTTTTCCAAATTATCCCACTAACCTAGCTCAAGTTTCTGTTTACATAAGCTTTTTATACTCAAGTCTATCTACCACAGAAGAAAATTATGTGGTTACAAGGCACAAAAACCAACAAGAATATCAGCTAAACATTAATGTTCTGTTCAACAAGAATGTTCTTCTTGGATTAAGCTGAAAGGCAGAATTTGTTGACCACCACAGTGAATGTGGGTTTTTCAAAATGGAAGAAAAACTGTAAAAATAATCAAGGATTAGGGGCTTAACACAAAGAAATATCATGACTTTTAATTAAGTCACAATCTGTTTTTCACTAAAATAACAAATTACTTTTAAGCTGCTTCAAGCTTGCCATATATTAGAAATAACCTTGGCTATATAGCTTTTTTGAGAGAAAACAGAAAAACATAACTTCAAGAAAAAAACCCACATTAAAAAGAAACACTAAGCAATGAACCTGATTGTTTAATTAGTTCTGTACTATCAGCACTGTTTCTACCTGAGGCAGTCTTCCTTGAACCAGAATATGGTATTTTTCTTAAAGGAGATCCATTTCCCTAAAAATAAAGATGGAGAAGATAAAAAAAACTTAATTACATACTTTTAAAACCCAAATACTGACATCTTGAACCAAGTGTTGAATCCAAACTGAATTCTCTATCTGCCCTCCCAAACACTGCAGTATACTTTAAGATAAACTTAAAACACAGGCATCTCATCAAATGGGACTCTCCACAACCTGAACTGCCAATCTTTTCTTCGGTTCTGAATTTCTGCACTTCTAGGGCCATCAGCCACTTCTGTTCCCAGGCTATATGGCAACACAGCCCAGCCTGCTCTCTTCAAACAAGTAACTAGAAACTTCAGTAACAAAAGAATAGAAAGCACAGACAAACAAACAGAGAGGGAGGGGTGCTAAGGAGAAAAGGAAACACCAGCTGAACAATCTTTTTTCTTCCATTCATAACACATTATGGAGATACAACTTGTAAGCACCCAGCAACCTATTAAAGGCTCTTCTTTGCTGGTAAAAAGTGTACATAATTCAACCTGTAATGACATACTACCTACTCTAATAGGATCACTTTTACCTCTGTGTAAATACAACGGCTTAAGTGCATAAATCTGAACTGCTATTAACTGCAACTTCTAACTAGCAGAAGTTGGCCAGGCTGCTTCCTAGATTACACTGTAAGAAAACACAAGTTTATAAGACATTTAAAATAAAGACATTTTCTCTACAAAAAATAATTTGAAGTTACAATTTCGACTGCGTTTTCATGCTTGCATCTAATCCAGAATATCTCCCCTGCTTTTAAGCCAACATTTCTCATTTATGGTAAAATAGTTAAGAATATGCTCATCCAAGCATGAACTAAAATTTACAAAGGAATAGCAGAAGAGTATAATAAACTTTTGTGGCATTTGAAAAAGGCAACATCACGACTCTTATCCTACATTGGAAAAAATCTAATTAAAAAAAACCATGCCAAAAACCACATGCACAATGGGTCACTGATTTCCACCTTGAACAACCCTTTTAAACACACCTGATGTGGTACACTTGCTCCTGAGAATGGCTTTACAGAATGTGGCTTAGATTCCTTCATTCTATGTTTCTTCCGCTTCCTTTCTCTGCAGACAGCTTCCAGTGACAACCTGTTTTCAGAGTCAGCTGGAGTGCAGGGCAATGTCATGGGAAGACCTGGGTTTTGGCACAGAGACATGCTGTTCGCAGTGCCATTATTTCTAGCACAGGCTTTCAGAGTATCAGCTTCTGATGGGGAAACCCATTTGTCAGAGTCTGAACTACTGTCTTCTAGATCCATACAGTCAGTTTTCTGTTCCCAACTATTTCCACAAGACAACGGTGCTCTTGTTACACCCAGACATTTCTCATTTCTTCCCTGTTCTGTCTTGACAGTTTTATCCTTCTTGGCCAAGAAACAGCTGCAAGACCCTGCAATTAAGAGTTTTTTAATCACAATTTTGGGGTACAATGAACCCAGTGCTCTGCATGCTCTGCCATTCTCTGAAAAATCTACCCTATCCTTTTTCTCCTTAATTCCTCTCTGAAAGGCATCTACCACAAGACTTTCATTTGGTGTTTGGTCTGACATCTTTTTTCTTCTGACCTTCTTTGGAGAAGATAGTTTCTTTTCAAAATGCTCAGCACGTAAAACTGACACATCTTTTAGATTTCCTCTGCCTGGTGAGCCCAACACAGCTCTATCTTTATGGACAAGATCTAAGGGGAAAAAGAAAAGACAAACTATTCACAATCACAACTTTGAGGAAAAAAAAAAGTAAAATATCTTACTGGACTCTATGACTTGATACTGCATCTCTCTCAAACACAACCCAAAACTAATTTACTTAAATCATTTAGTTTTGCTAGTGCCATGCAATTTAGATCATGAAGTTCTTATATATGAAGTATGTCTTAGCTTCAGTTGTTATAAACAATACAGCTTAAGCATGACAAGAACATAACTATATCACTATTTAAAGAGTTAATTTTAATAGGAAATAAGTATTTTCATTTACATTATTAGAAAAAAAAAAAGTGCTCATTTTATCATACTTGGTAAGCCATACTCCTTATAGTGCTGCTCCAATTTGCAATGAGATTGGACTATACTTCTGCATACTTATATAGTTAAAACTCATAAATGTCTTCCATTTTAAAAAGATCATATAATTACCTTGCTTTAAAACTGGTTTGAAGAAGTCTGTAATGGCCTGGTTTCTGAAGAGAAAGCATAACTTTATAATTTAAAACAACAGTGCCTAATTGTCTATACAGTGAGTATAAAGTTAAAATGCTGTAATTTATTTCTACAGATTTTCTAATGCCAGCAGCTCTTATTTCTGACAGAGCAGAGAAAGCATCATCATCCTCATCACCATCTAGCCTTCACTCTGCTTGGCTAATGAAGCCAATCCATCAGTTTCCTTGCTCAACCTGTTCCCTTTACCACCCTTCCAGCTTATACTAAGCCTTCTTAAATGGGACTGACCTCCCAGTATCCACTATTTCAGATGAGACCTCACTGGTACCTTATGCGATAGTATGAACAACCTCCCCATCTCCACTTTTGTTAGCGGTTGCCATCACAAAGAACTTATCTACATGAAGCAGATAAGCAGGCACTTGTTTTCACAGCGCTGGGGAACTCAGGGATAGCTCCACGAAAGAAGTGTTTGCCAGCAGGTGCAAAGCATAATGCATTTATACAGTTTTTTAGCAGAGTCATTGTTCAAAATTGCATGAAATGCTTGGTCCTTAATTCTACCTTTACAATGATTGGCTTTCAATTACCTCACCTTACCTATATTCTTATTCTACAGAAATCATTGGTCAACTTCACCGATTATTTGAATACAAAGAGGGGAGGGTAATGATTAGCATGTTTATGTTCTTTCCTGGCAGTCATTATCATATGCAAATATCCCCAACGCATGCGTAGTTATGTTGAGTGGGGGTCCTCTGGTGGTCATCGAGTCTTCCTCACTGCATCCACTAATTGAACCCATCCTTGCACATGCTCACTTCATCTTTGGCTGATCTCTCAAACCAAAACCAGTCTCTTCTGGTACCTATTGTTTTGACTCAATGTCCATAAGCAGTACTCATTGTTTTAACTCAGAGTCCGTAATGACTCCCTTAGCGATCAAAGCACACACCCTAGTTGCCTATTCCTAAAGGTCTTTACATGCTTGATATTCTCATAGCTGCTGTAACTCCTTTAAAAATCAGAATCATATCCTAAACTAAAATCAAAATAACCTAGAATTCAAGCAACACATCTCCCTCACAGAACATCACTTCTAAAAACGGGCAAAGTAGCATACAGTTTGAATATTAAAATACATTAAGAACTATGAACTTGCTATCTTCATCTTCTTGAATGTAGCAAGAAAGTTCAAGGCTGAACTTGTGCCTATTTTGGAAACGTCTCTTCATGTTCCAACAAGATACTGATGTAAGAAAGGAAGAATAACACAGATTTGTTAAGACCTTCTTCCATCTTTTGTAGTATTTTGTGCCTTTCAAAACAATGTTACATCCTTACTGCCTGTGTAACAGTGATTACAAAGAATCATAGAATCATAG
>VZTU01031432.1:0-11695 GCA_013400835.1 Zapornia atra | reverse complement strand
TTCAGGTATTGGAAGACCACTATTAGTGTTCCCTGGAGCCTTCTCTGCTCCAAGCTGAACAAGCCTAACTCTCTCAGCCTGTCATCGTAGGAGATGTGCTCCAGCCCTTTCATCAGTTTTGTGACCCTCCTCAACACAAGAGGTCCCTGTGCTTCTCGTGTTGAGAGCTCCAAAGCTGGACATAGTATTTCCAGGTAAGGTCTCCCGAGAACAGAGTAGAGGGGCAGAATCACCTCTCTTGATCTACTGGCCACANAGGGGCAGAATCACCTCTCTTGATCTACTGGCCACACTTCTTTTGATGCAGCCCAGGATGCGGTTGGCCTTCTGGGCTGCAGGTGAATGCTGATGCCTCATGTCCAGCTTCTCATCCACAAGTACTCCCAAGTCCTCTTCCTCAAGGCTGCTTTATAGCATACAATCTCCTAACCTGTATGGATAATGGGGGGTTAAGACGACCCAGGTGCAGGACCCTGTGCTTGCCTTTGTTGAACCTCATGAGGTTCACCTGGGACCATTTCTGCAGCCTGTCCAGGTTCTTCTGGATGTCATCCTGTCCCTCTGGCACATTAACCGCACCACTCAGCTTGGTGTCATGAGCAAAGGTGCTGAGAGTGTACTCAATACCACTGTCAATATCATTAATAAAGATAGTAAACAGCACCGTTGCAGACCCTTGAGGAACATCGCTTGTTACCATCTTCCATCTGGATTTCGAGCCCTAGACCACCACCCTCTGGATGCCACCATCCAGACAATTCATCTACTGAACAGCCCACCCATCAAATCCGTATCTCTTCAATTTATAGAGAAGGATGTTGGGGGAGGCAGTGTCAAAAGCCTTGCAAAATCCAGATAGGTGACATCTGTAGGTTTTCTCTTGTCCACTGATGCAGTCACTCCATTGTAGAAAGCCACTAGATTGGTTGGGCAGGACTTGCCCCTAGTGAAGCCCTGCTGGCTGTCTCTAATCACCTCCCTGTCCTCCATGTGCCTCAGCATAGCTCCTAGGAGGATCTGTTCCATGATCGATCTTCCCAGGCACAGAAGTGAGGCTGACAGGTTGGTGGTTAAGATAAATAACTGTTAAGCAAGGCTTCAAATTTGTGGTGAATCAATGAGAGAGAAGCACATGACCTCAGCTTTTGGTCTGCAAACTGAAAGTTCTCTGAGAATTTGGTCTGTTTGTGGTTTACATGGGAAGGTTTCCATCACAGCACCACACATCAATTCCTGAATGGCAGAAGGTGGGTATTAGAACCAGATGTCTAGCACAACAGTGCAAAATCAAATGATTTTCAAAGGAAGACCCTCATGAAGAAAATACGTTCCCCAGCAGTCCCTTGATACTAGATGTGACATTAAAAATAGGTGTTAACTGTCATGTACAAACTGAACTTTTCAATAGCTTCCATTTCTAGAAAAATAACGTCTTTCTCTCTAAAGCTCATCTATATTCCTTCTTATTGCACTTTTTTGTTGATATGTGTCACAGGATAATTCCAATATATAAAATAATAGAAGGAATCCAGCAGCTCCATAGTTGCAGAAAGATTTAGAACAACACATGAACCAGTAATTTTCTGTTTCTCTCTGCAATAATTGTATTGATGCCCAGCTCTGCACAGGCCAGTTTGGCATCAACTTGGACTCCGATTGGAAAAATAAAGAAATAGAAATACATTTTAATTTGCTGATTTATTTTAAGAAAATACTGAGTAAATCTTCTATTTTCAGTGAAAACATTGATAAAATAGTTCCAAGAAAATAAGAAATTATATCTCTTTGACCTATATCTCAAGGATAAAATGTAAACTATAGTGCCTTCTTCAGGCCATGAGGAATTGTTTTTTTTTTATTTTCTTAAAGCATTAATATAGCCTACAGTATTTTCTTCAATTATGGTTTCATAGAGAAAAAGGGCTTTAATTTTAGCTGTGGCATGGAAAATGACAGAACATTCATTAGCTGGAGCGAGATACTGAATGTTTTTGATCTTTTTAATGTGCTACATGTGTCCCCATAGATACTTGGTCAGAAATTAAAGCATAGATGGGGAATTTACTTATTGGCTGTTGTCCAGGAACTGCTCTTCCAGTTGAACTATTTTGATTATTAGTTAACTAAAGTCATCTGTCTGAGTCTCACCATTTTTAATTTCTGTTACCTTCTAACTGTGAAAAAAATTAGTTATTATCTCTAGTATCACACTGAGGCTACACATAAATGTCATTCCAGGGGTCTTCGTTTGCATTTTTCTTCTATTTCTCCTTAATGCAAACAGAACAAACTAAAAATCCAAACAATCAAGCAAAATAAACAAAACCAAAACAAATAATCTGACATTCAGCTCTGCTTTATGCTTAACTCCTTAAGCAGGTATTATGGAAAATTTTTCATTGACACTAGCTACAAATAGTCCTCATCATTGGGTTGGTGTAAAAACTCAGGCAGAAAAGTAGTGTAGAGCTCAACTTACCCACAGCATGGTGGTATCTTTGAAGCTTAGAAAGTTACCAGACTGATCAATAACATGAAGGATACTGAGGGAGACCTCTGGAGATACTCTACATGGTTTATCAGTCTCAGATACCAAAAAGAGTAGTACACTACTTGACTGAAAGAGAATCTGTGTCTCACAATACATGGTGTGGAGTCTGCATCACCTAGACTTCACCATCATATTGTTAAGCATCTAGTTTAAGATCGTCATCCAGGCTCCTCTGATGAGAAACAGTTACCAGAAGTCACTAATTAAACCCTATGATATCCAAGACAATTGGGACAAATTACCCTGTAAAGGAGTCTGTGTCTCTGCGTGAGCATTAGAGGGAGCATAAAGACTAGCTTAGATGTTTAAGTTTTAAAAATGTTACCTTATGTCACATGAATCAGAACCTAAATCTAAAACAAACAAACAAACAAAAAGAAACCCACACCCCAGAGTTTGAACATATCGAACACATCACTATTCCTAAAACGATTTCTTTGAATTTAGACAAGATCACTAAAATATGATACTATTTCAGAAATAATAGAATATATGGTCAATTTAGCTTTACTGCAGTGAAAAGAATAGTACAAATATCAAACTAACTTCAGTTGTTCATCACCATAAAGAAAAATCTGTTTTTAAAGGGGAACAGTACACACTTATTTAGAAAAGCCAATGAATGTAAGAATAACTAGTGTAAAATAATGATTAACAGTTGATGAAGGTGTATTCCTCTGTACCTTCTAAAAATAAGGAGGTGTTCTGAAAATTTAAACAGAATGTTGATTCAGTTAGTAATTATTTCTAGATAATTTTATTATTAAATTGTGGGAGGGTGAGGGAGACATGTAAACATCACCCTCCCAAAAAAAATCCCACCCAAACCAAACCACAAACAAAAACCCCCAAAGAGGTTCAGAAAATCTGTACCCAATCTCTCAGGATCATTTTTAAAGCATGTAATGAGTTAAGTAATCAGGAATTCTTTCCTCTTGTACAGCAAAATGCCTCTTGATGCAATTAAATGGCTCAAAATTCAGAAACCCAGACCTACTGTCTCTTCAGCTTTTGACAGCCAGTCGTGTGTGAGAAAGGTCACTCATGTAAAAGAAATTAAATGAGTTCTGCAAGGACTTAACTGGGATTGATGCAAAGCTCTCCAAACAGCAAAGGTGACGAAAAGTTCAATCAAAGTCAGATGCAAGGAAAGATGCTCATTAATATCCACATCACTGGGTCACAAACACCCTGCTCATCTGTATGGCAGGATTGTGTACTTAATGATGTGATCAAAAGTGATATTCATGAGAGAACAATGTACTCCATCCCACCTAAGCACTATATGTGGTATATCCTGCAGATACTCCTAAAAAGAATATGAAAATCTTCATATCTACATAAAGATTTTATAAAAGGAAGAAACACATATATACAAAATCAAATAAATAGTTTATTACACATGGAATTAAATGCAGCTACTATTGTTTTGGTGTTCAAATAAAAAAAACATACTTGAGAACCTTTCTGAATTTGTGTTAAAATAAAACTTCTAGCATTAGAAAGGCTTTTTAATACTAAGGATAAAAATGATCATTCACTGATCTGAAAATGCATTTCAATAGACTTGTATTCTTGTGTAATAAAGATATGTACTGAGTACAATAAAGGCTGACACTTTAAGTACTCAGAACTGCAGATAGCCAATCTCATTTGACTAATTACAAATAAAACATCTTAGTAATTTTTAACAAACTTAATATTAAAAAAACAAGGGGTTCTTTCTGTACTTTAATAATTTGACTAACACATATTTCTCTTTTAGTGACTTATTAAACCAATAAGTGAATTTATATTCGCTGTTCCCAGCTTTGAGTATTTTCATTTTGTAGCCATAGCTAGTGAAATCAGAATACACAGAGGTGCAACTTTTAAAAACCAAAGGCAGCAGGTAACATTGACATGCTAGCATTTAAGTATTTAATTTGAACATCACCAGTCAAGATACCTACATAACTCTGGTAGCTGAAGGATAGGCACCTCCTCAGAGCACTAAGGGTATGAGTAGTTAAGTTCTCACTTCTCAGTGAAGATAAAGAGAGGTGCAGAGCTCCCTCAAAGGTGCAAGAGGAGAAGCACCACTGCCAGTGAGCCATGCAGTACCCCAAACTGCCAAACTGACACAAGCACCATGTTGCTAGAGACAAATACGCACTGATCAAGACCCTCAGCTTGAGAAATGTTATTTTATGGAATCATAGAATGGTTTGGGTTGGAAGGGACCTCAAAGATCATCTAGTTCCAAGCCCCTGGCAAGGAAATCCTCCATTAGACCAGGTTGCCCAAAGCCCCATCCAACCTGGTTTTGAGCACTGCCACTGACAGGGCATCCACAGCTTCTCTGAGCAACCTGTTCCTGTTCCTCACCACCCTTGGAGTAAAGAATCTCTTCCTTATATCCCATCTAAACCTGTTCTCATTTAGTTTAAACCCATTACCCCTCATCCTGTCACTACATGCCTTTGTAAACAGTTTCTCTTCAGATTTCTTACCAGTACACATTAGGTAGTAGAAGGTACCTCCAAAATCTTTTCTTCCCAACTCTTTCAGCCCGTCTCCATAGGAGATGTGCTCCAGCTCTCTGATCATCTTTGTGGCTCTCCTCTGGACTTGCTCCAACAGATCCAATGGATCTAAAATTACTGAAGTCACAAGTTTTTTCATGAAAGATAATGACTTTCCAAGGACTGAGGATTTAAGATATAAACCTTCCTCTCATGTCATGCTTAATGCTGTCTTCCCTGACACAACTTCACTGTTTTGTTTTTTCCCTTGTGTAGATAAGACTTCATGAAATATTTCCCCCTTCTCCTGTGGGAAATAATGACACAAAAGAAGCAGCCTCTGAAGAATCAAATGTAGAATCATTTCTAAATGATGGGTCTTTTTCACTTAGGTATAAATACAGACTTCAGGAATACCTCTACATATCCTAGTGGTGCTGACTTGAAGCTAAGTATGGAAGCCATCTCTGTAGGGCTTCACTTCTTTATATGATGTTGCAGGAAGTGAAAAATATAATTATTTATTTCAAGAGATTTATTTCTTCTGCTGCATTTGCTTCATTATTTTGTTACTTTCTTTAAGGTTCTGCTTCATTTCCTCTGAACATCTCTTCTCTACCTACAGCTTGATTGGAAGACAAGAACATGTAATTATTTGATCACTTTTCATTTCAGCTGATTAAAAGAAAAAGGAAGCGTTTGTTTGGGTCAAAGGTTATTACAATGCATAATTAATTGTCCAATATCATCTTAATCAACAACTTTCCAGTTTCAACTTCTTTGCATTTATCAAGGGAAAGGCGGGGTTAAATAGAAGTATTTAATCAACTATGCATGAATTGCCAGAAATGGATTTCTGTAAGGGAGCCTTCAACCAGTTATTAAGAAAGGTGCTGAAGTGAAACAATCCTCCTCTAAGAGCAGCAGATTACCCTGGTTTGCTGGGAATGGACTTAAGTATTATTGAACAAAATATTTCAGTCACACATTCCATCTCCATCTCCTTAATGAATTGAAGTGTCAAGAAAATTTGAAGAGGCAGCCCAGGAAAACAGAAATGTAATTTAATGCAACATGAATCAGTTGCTGGCCAAATGTACAGTATTGATGAGATTCCAGACAAGGCATTTAGATTATGGTCATTGTTACAGGAAAAGGCATTTAATTTGTCCAACAATTCATATATTTAAAGGCAGATTATTAAAAGAAAAATCACAGGAAACTAAGCTTGTCACAGTCTTTTAGAATACTTAATTGGCAAAGCAGTAAATCTAATTACTTTCAGAAATGTAACTTTGAGGCATCTTTGCATCTTTAATGTAGTCAGGAAAACATATCCAGCACAAATTTCTCAAAAATCACATAAAATCTGAAGCTATCTGATAAAGATGTACAAGCTGGTTAAGCTCTTCTATCGGTCTGTTATTTGTGTCATTGCTTTGAGTTTCTATATTTCTGAATGCAATAACTCAATTTACTGCATCTGGAATATCCCCAGATACAATTAAGTGGACACCAACTGTGTTTTCCTCTTCTCAGTTTCCGTGATGCAGATAATCTGTCATACACAACACATGCTAGCTATCTAGTGAGGTAGCTTCTCTCCCTTCTTCTCTTTTTTGACTCTTCATAGCACAACTTAAAATCAAAGTTTTAATGTATTACCTTTTACCGGTTCACTGTATGAGCTTTGCCCTGCTCTCAGTACAATGTTCAGCTGCAAAAGGGAAGCACAGAAGGGAAAAGACTTATCTAGAAGAAAACCTGATGTGGGCTGGTTGCATATATAATCATCCAGCAAGTGTCTTGGCACAGCTTTGGCTTGTGACAATGAGCCTTCTCCCACAACACCCAGATCTGCTTTCTGGGGCAGCAAAAGGCAACACAACACAAAACATCACAAACTACATGTGTGATACCAAGATGCATGGACAAGAACTTATGTTTTAGAGAGAAGTTAACCATGGCACAGCATTTGCAGTCTGTGCTAGACTCTTTATTTCCTAGCACAGGTGGAAAGAAATAGCAATATTTGGGCTCTGAATATAAGCATAAGCAAAACAATTTTGTATGTCTGTGTGGATGATATTTTGATTAATTATTGCATGCTACATTATCACTCAATGGGCATAAAAGAGCATAGAATGCAGGCATGAATGATACTTTGCCACAATAGGCAAGGCCTGACAGTTGGAGAATTTGTGGAGAAAAAAAAATTAAAAAGATGACAGAAACCAGTATCACTCTGGTAATTTAAATGTACAGACACAGTTGGACTAGAGTTTACTCTTTCCTGATGTGGTAGTTCAGCCCCAAGCAGTGGCTGAGCACCACACACTGCTCACTCACTCGCTGAGCAGAAACAGAGGCTCTGTGGGTTGTGATAAGGACAGTTTACTGACAAAATCAGTGTGAAAGGAGAACAATAACAGCCTGTGGCAAATTTCACTTACACCTGGTCATAACAGAGACTACCGTATTTACCTGACAATAACACAAAGGACTGACCCAATGCCCCAGCTGCACTCAGACTACCCTCGAGGCACCCATAAGTGCCCCTTCCCAACCTTTACGGGGAAGTGATGTCAGGTGGTGTTGAAAACAATCTGGGTTAAGTCAGCTCACCTGTGCTGACTGCTTGGGGAAGTTAACTCTGGCCAGAACCAGGACACCTGAGTAAACAGCTGGATTGATAGTCAGGCCTAAAAGAAGTTGTGGTGAATGGAGTTAAATACATTGGGCAGACAATCACAAGCAGTCTTTCCCTGGGCTGAGTACTGGTATCAGTTCTGTTTAATGTCTTTATCAATAATCTGGTGGAGGGTATTGACCCTCAGTCCGTTTGTGGGTGACACCAAGTTGGGCAGGAATGTTGATCTGTGGAGGCTAAGAAGGTTCTACAGAGGGACTGATGGGCTGAGGCTAGCTGTATGAGGTTCAACAAGGCTCAGTGTTGGGTCCTGCACTTGAGTCACAGCAACCCCAATCAACACTACAGGTTTGTGCAAGAGTGGCTGGAAAGCTGCCTGGCAGACAAGGTTCTTGATGTGTTGGTCAATAGGCAACAGAATATGAGCCAACAGTACGTCCAGGTGGCCAAGAAGACCAACAGCATCCTAGCTTGTTCAGAAATAGTGTAGCAAGAAGAACTAGGGAAGTAATTGTACCCCTGTACTCAGAACTGATGTGGCAANGAGGGTGTAGTGAGGTGGGTTCTGGTCTCTTCTCCAACAAGTGATAGGACAAGAGGAAATGTCATCAATTTCTGCCAGAGGACATTTAGGTTGGATCTTAGGAAAAAAAAAATTCACTGAAAAGATTATCAATCACTGGAACAGGCTGCCCAGGGAATTGGTTGAGTCACCATCCTTGAAGGTATTTTTTAAAAGATATGTAGATGTGGTGCTCTGGGGCTTGGTTTAGTGGTTGGACTTGGCAGTGCTAGGTTTACTGTTGGAGTCATAAAGGTCTTTTCCAATTTGAATGATTCTATGATTCTAAGATTTTAGATGATCATTGTAGGTCCCTTCACAATAAATAGTATAGTATAGTATTCTATTCTGGTAATTTGGATGTTAATAATACTGTCATTTGGAAACTAAAGTACAAGAACAGGCTGAACACAAATAAGATAGGAGCTAAAGACTACAAAACTATTGAGCAAGTTACTGTCTGAGGTGAAATATGAGTTGATTTTTCTCCCAGTGACTACTAAGAGACATCTCAGCTTTTCTGTAAGATGACATACACCTTTTGACAGCTAAATAAGTTAGATTAATCATTCATATTCCAAGTTCTTGCAATGGTAGCTGTACACAAAAATCTGGTTTGTCACTATTATCAAGCTAGGTTCAAGTCCCAGTAAGATAAGTGTTAGCAACTTATCTTCCTGAAGGGAAATACTAGTTCCCATACGTGTGATATCTACTAAACTTCAGAGACTCTATCCGTACTAGCTGTGGTAAGGAAAAAAGGAACAAGAAAGACCAGTCTTTTGTGTCTGGGCAAATCAAATGGAAGATTAAAATAAAAAACATATAGACCCTTAAGATAAAGACTCAGCTCCATCTGTATAGGCTAGGAATGTTTGAAGGTTTTCTAAGTAGCTTGTAGACTATTGACAAACTTCTGGATGCTCCTCAAATCACTTCATTAAGTCATTTTTTGTGTGCCCTCTTGGCTATAGATTTTGAGAAACGGTGACTTTGAAATTCCTTGGCTACTGCAGTTTATAACATACCTGGTTAGCCAAAGTCTGAATCTACCACATTCCTCCTTGATCTCTTCAAATTGGGACAGAAGTTAAGTACCAATTTCATTAATTTCTAGTGCAGTCAGAACGTAAGCAACTGTATTAACAGTAATAACATTTAATTGCCTTCTTAAAATAATAAACATGCTTCAATGCTCCCCTAGCTGAAGACAGTCTGGAGCTAGGACCCTGCCTTCTGTCTCTGCCATTCAGTCTGTCTTGATCAGTTTATTCATTTATAAAACAGAACCTTTGCCTATATGCCAGGCAAGCTTATTCAATTAATATTTTAAGCTGCCAGGTGAATTCTTGGATGAAAATAATTATAATGCAAAAATATAAAAAATATTTTTATGTAAACCTTTGGTTTTCAAATCAACTCTTAAAGAATATTCCATGTTCAGATGAAAGCTGAATGAGTATAATTGTAGAGGCCAAAAAAAAAACCCCAGTGTTACAGAACAATTTGCTTATATGATAACATCTAACAAAGCTTCTGGAATTTTTCAATTAACTCCTTCCTGTAGAGAATACCTGAAGCTCTGTATAATGAGTAACATTGTGATTCTGTGATTAATACAATTTAAATCACAGTGGTCCAGTTCCTGTTCAGGTATCTGAAGAAAAAATCAGTGGAGGTTTGTTTAAGGTAAAATCCATTACAGTCATCAAGGTTTAAAAATTTCCCAACCCCCAAAATAAAAATAATATTTTTATTTTTAAAAATTCCTGCTTTTTACTGCATGTAAACCCAAAAATCTGCATATAAAAAGAATACTGGTGGATTTACACAATAAATATAGATTTTGATAAAACTGTTACCTGATTGGACTATCAGTTATACCACTGGGATCTCTGTTTGCAGGTAAAAGACATTTCAAGAATGATAATTCACTAGTGTAGTCAGAGGGTGAAATCTTGCACTGACTCCTATTTTATTCTAACATATGACTCTGAGAAAGCAATTAATCTCTCAATAACAAATACCACATTTGATGCCTTCTATTGTTTTGAGAAATGGACTCTTGACCACTGTTCATTCTTATTTATGAAATCAATACAATTTCCCAGATGTGTACAGTAACTGAAGAGGAGCTTAAGGATTTTTACATAAATTCTTCAAGGTGGAAATTCTTCCCATAGTGCCATTTCATTTATTTCTTTAGCATTCAGTGTTTCTGAAAAATTTCCTACCTCAAATCATCAGGCTCTTGTACATTTCTTTTTTTAGGTTGAGATTCAGTTCATAATCTACATTTGCAGCTGTTAAGTGGTCATGCCTCAAGCTTTTACAATTTCATTTTGAGTATGTCACACCTCTAATCAAGACAATTCAAACCTATGACCTTAGAACAGGATATTTTTTAACTTTTGACTCTTCTGCCCTGTTGCTAGTGAGGGTTTCTTGCTCATTTGAAGAAGTAAAGTGAGAATATCAATCATCTTTTCTGTTTGTTATTTTCTGTTTGTTTTCTGGTAAACAACTATATAAGCAACGTCTGGTAAATAGCTAAGGCAGTGATTAAGGCAGGAATCATTTTTAATAGCAGCATCTTAATATCTCAGTGGAATTCAGTCACGTGTACTTTATGCTATCTTTAAGGGATTAACCAAGATAATCAGTACATACACAAAGTCACAAATAAGAAAGCTTGGAAAACACTGTGAGATTCATTAATTTTTTTTTTTTTTTTTTCCATAAATTAATAGGAAAGCTTTCTTTCCTGTTTCTCTTTTATAATTTTTAGTTAACCCTGAAAAGTGATATTCTGGAATGTGATATTCTGGAACATGCAGGAGAGAACAACTTCTTTCTGATCCAGAAACATGTGTCAGTTCCACATGCCTGACAGTTGCTACCGGCAAGGAAAATCAGCACAAAGTTAAATGCTTCTTGCTTGATGTGACAGATCTGTAGAACAGTTTAGGCAACCCAACACTTTAAAGTGACTATCCACATGAAGGTAACCCAGCACAAATGTATTTGTAGACGTCTAAAGTGAATTACAAACACTTGAAGGTTTGTTGTGATGACTGCCATTCCTTGCAGCAGAGCAGGTTTGCCCTCCACAGATCATTTTATAACTATAGGTGCAATTACAAGATAACAATGTTAAATATGACATGAATATTGCTTCTGTGCAGGAACACATATACTCTTAATGGTATGGTGTCATGGAGAAATATAAATTGAACCTAGTTGAGGTCTAACCATATGATCACATGCTTTTCAAATTAGTCAATGTGTATGAATGATGTTTATGCTAATAGAAAACAGTTTGCTGACTCCTTGTAATTATAGTTAGATTTAGTTAGTGATCAAACACCTTTTTTACAATATCATGGCTAGATCACTGGAGTAGGTTTATCTCACAGAATCACAGAATT
>VZTU01031430.1:43479-53902 GCA_013400835.1 Zapornia atra | reverse complement strand
GACAGAGAGCTCTTGAGCTCTCAAGAGTAGCCAACTTTCCTCATCATTTCTGTCTCTAAGGACCACCTCCCAGGAGATCTCGGCCAACAAGTCCTTAAACAGCTTAAAGTTTGCTCTCCTAAAGTTCAGGGTCCAGATCCCACTCTTTGCCAGGCCCACATTCCTTGAGATCTCAAACTCAACTAGGGCATGGTCGCTGCAGCCCAGGCTGTCTCCAATCTTAACACCTTTAACGATCTCCTCCACATTGCTGAGCACCAGGGACAGCAATGCATCACCACCTCTGGTCGGTCTGTCCAATACCTGAACCAGAAAGTTGTCATCTATAGACCCCAGGAGTCTCCTGGATCTCTTGCAGCTCACCGTGTGGTTTTTCCAGCAGATGTCCGGGTGGAGCACAGCAGTCAGAAACGTGCTCTTTTGTACAGAATGACAGTGCCACATACCTGAACCTCAAATATGTTAAGAAATATGTGTCTTCATAAGGTAGAAAGAGACCTGTATTAGGGATGGAAGGGCTGTTCAGGTAGCATGAACAGACTAACAAATACTGTTGAAATTGCATGGGTGCATAGCTTGGTTCTTTCTTTTCTTTACAAATTAAGAAACATATCAGAAAAATAGCATAATTTTTTAAAGAAGAGGGTAATGTGATATCACGTGGGCACCCTGCTAGGCATCACAGCATTTTAACAGGCATATTCAGGAACTATGTAAATTGAGACTGAGAGGAATTCTTAAGTATATATTTTTACAAGATAAGCTTCAGAATGGAAAACAGTAGTCAGTTTTTCCAGATCACTAAACCCCTGGTGATACTGGTCTTTGGCTTATGGAAGTATTTCTGCAACACAGGATGCGCCTAGGACACCTGAACCAGAGAACGGGGCAAATTTTCTCTTTGCCTGGATCTTGGAGAAGTACTCCATGTGGTTAAGGCTGAAATGCTGGCAGATCAGTAAGGACAGTTTAGGTTATAGACAAAAATAATGGTTCAGCCTGCCTAATTTAAGACTGATGGGAAGTGTGGCTGCATGTCTGTCAGGGAATTGCCTTTGGTACACCATTTGGTAAGGCGGTCCCCAGGGCCCAGGGACTGTTAACTTCAAAATACTCCATCTTGGAGCTGGATGTGTCACCCCCCGTCAGTGACCAGCTGGAGTACATGAAGCTCCATCTGGGGATGAGCGAGGAGTTGACCAGGACCTTATGTGTAAGGATTAAAGGGAGGGCAGGGACAGAGAACACTATATTGGAGGTCTGCTACAGGCAACCCGACCAGGGAGTCTAAGCAGATGAGTCCCTCTATAGACACATAGGAGCAGCCTCATGTTCACAAGCTCTGGTCCTGTTGGGGGACTTCAACCACCTAAAAAGCTGTTGGAAGGACATCACAGCAGGGCACAAGCAATCCTGAAAGTTCCTGGAATGCATCGATCATGATGTCCTCCAAGTATTAGAGGAACCAACAAGGATAGGTGCCAAACTGTACGCTGTTCTAATCAACAAGGAGAAGCTGGTCAGGGATGTGAAGTTCAAGGGTAGCTTTGACTGCAGTGATCATGAAATGGTGAAGATCAAGATCCTCAGGGCAGAAAGGAGAGTGCAGATCAAACTCACTACCTTGGATTTCAGGAGAGTAGGCAATGGCCTCTTCATGGAACTGCTTGGTAGATCTCCATGGGACAAAGCCCTCGGAGGTAAGAAGGGCAAAATACAGCTAGTTACTGTTCAAGGATCACCTCCTCCAAGCTCAGGAGCAATGCATCCCAACAAAGAGGAGTTTAGGCAAAAGTACCTAGAGGCCTACATGGATGAGCAAGGAGCTCCTGGGCAAACTCAAACACAAAAAGACAGCTTACAGAGCATGGAAGCAAGGACAGGTAGCCTGGGAGTAAGTAATCCAGAGAAATTGTCTGAGCAGTGAAGGATCAGGTTAAGAAGGCTAAAGCCATGATAGAATGGCCAGAAATCTGGCCAGGAGAAACAAAAAGGTATCTAAGAATATCTAAGAAACCTGAAGATGCACAAGTGTGTGGGACCTAGCAAGATGCATCTGCAGATTCTAAAAGAACTGACGGATGAAGTGGGTAAGCCAGTCTCCATCATATCTGAGAAACTATATCAGTCCAGTGAAGTTCCCACTGTCTAGAAAAGGGGAAACATAGACCCGATTTTTAGAAAGGGAATAAAAGAAGACTAGGAAACTACAGCCAGTCAGCCTCACCTCTGTGTCTGACAAGATTATCAAAACAATGCTCAAGCACATGGAAAATAAGGAGGTAATTTGTGATAGCCAACATGGCTTCATTAAGGACAAATAATGCCTAACAAATTTGGTGGCATTCTGTGATAGGGTTACAGAATTGGTGGATAAAGGAAGAGTGACAGACATAACCACCCTGGACTTGTGCAAAGTATTTGGCACTGTCCAGCATGACATCCTTGTCTCTAAATTGTTGCCACACACCATGCTTCTGAGCATCTGGCTGAAGCCCACAGTGGTGATTTCTTCTTAGCTGCCTCACCTGTCAAAATCCCAGCCACTGCTACCCTCCACGTCTCTTCCTGAATCACATTAAGAAAACAACAGCTTTTTGAATAGTTCTACAATTCAGTCCAATTCTATTAGTTTATTTTTATCCAAATAAATTACATTTCATTGTAGTACAGTATGGGCTACTATTTTCCTCATGTGCTTCTTCCAATTGTTATCATCACTTATTTCCATATGGAGCTTGTTCTCATCTAGGTTACCAATAAAAAACACATTAAACTAAACAGGACTCAAAACATTGCAAAAGTTAAAAACCAACCTGGCCAGAACCCAGTTTTGCCAATTCAGTGGTGTCTTCACCTAGCAGGCATTCACACTGCAAACACTACTTTGGATGCAAACAATGCTACTAAGATTTTGTTTATTTAGCAACATACATATATATTAATATTGTAACATTATATACACAATATTATAATATTATATACACAACAGGACAATAGTAAGTTTTAACCTGTGGTTTTGCCAAAGTCATTCAGCAGCTCCCCCCCAAAATAAATTACTTGAAGCTTATTTCTCTAAAGGCAACATGAAATCACTCTCAAGGAGCACAAACAATAAGTGTGTACCAGCAGGCACAGGCCTCCTGGCAAACATCATTTTAGGCCCTTAGCAATTTCTTATCGTGATTTAAGTTTGGCAGCTATAAAAAAAATACCTTCCATCAACAGTTTTCACTTTAAATATTATAGCTTGGCACTCGTGGAATATTTCAATACTGCGAAATTACTTGATCTCAGAGCTGAATCGTCAGAACACAGACCCAATCTGCTGGGAGCTCATAGAAGCATTTTTCCTTCAGGGACTTTTATTTGCTTTACATAAAATTCTCCACAACAAATTCTATTACTTTAGTACTTTTTAAAGAAAAGCTTGGCTTGCAATGGTATATAGACAGTTCTGTCTAAACGGAAGTGTTGAGGACAAAATTTAATAGATAGGGAGGGATATTGCAGTCATACACGTTTTCAGAACATATTTAAGTACAATAACAGTGAAGCAGTCTTGTCAGCAACCACACATGAACTTAATTGATGAAGTGCCTGGGTATATCCTTTTGTTAGCTTAACAAACCCCACATTCTAATTCTAAAATTTCACTATTTTCCCAATAGCAATGTAATACCTGCACCCCTCTTCCTGAGCACACAGTTTCCTTCATTTTTGCTCAAATCTCAGAAGCAAAACCAGTCAGCAAAACACTTCTGGGCTGCCTTCTAGATGCCTTCTGAAGCAATACTTTGCAAAGAGATGAAGCTAAATCTGGCAGAGCTCACCTCCTAATCTGCAGGGCGGGATTTACAGTAGCAACCTAAATGGCTTGTCCTCATCCCTCCAGCCTTCAATGTATTTATTCCCTTTTCATTTACTATATTCTTTCTCTTGCATGATTTTGGGTGAAAGGATGAAACTTCTGGTGCCGTGAATCTCAGAGGCTGCTGAGTGTTCACACCTTGCCTCACTCCCCACTAGCATATATTAAAGACTATGGTGATATGCAGCTTGCTCAATGATCTTCAAAAAGCGTGGGAAAGAAATTCCACACTCTGGTTCTTTGCTCTTGTGGTTTTGCATGGCTGGGTTCTGGTGGAGGAGGCGCCCCAGGTGCCCAAGAAAGAGAGGATCATGCAGCCCATGGAGAAGACTATGGTGGAGCAGGTGTCCCCCCACAGCCCATGGAAAAGGCCGAGAGCCCACCTGCAGCCTGTGGAGAGGCCCCACACTGGAGCAGGTGGAGACATGCAGAAGACGTTGTGACTCAAGTTGAAGCAAGCCTCTGCCAAGCACTTCCAGCACAGGGAGAGAGACAGAGACACAGAGACACGAGAGAGAGAGAGAGAGAGACCCATGCCAGAGCAGGTTTGCTCGGGGGACCAGGCTGGAGCAGTCTGGGCCTGAGAGACATTCCATGATTTATGACTGCACCCCATAGGAGTGACCCACAGTGGGGCAGCTGAGGAAGAGCTGAAGCCCAGAGGGAAAGGACTCACATTGGAGAATTCCATGAATGACTGTCTCCTGTGGAAGCGACCTCACCCTGGAACAGGGAAAGGGTGTGAGGAATAACCCCCTTTTTTCCCCAGCTAAGAAGGAAAACAACTCTTGAGGAACTCAATGAAACCCCCATTCCTTCATTCCGTGCCCCAACAGGGGGAAGAAGGGAATAAAATTATGACTAAAGTGAAGTCTGCTAAGAGGGGAAGGGTGGGAGGAGGTGCTTTATGATCTGGCCACACTTCACGTTATCTGACTCTGGTGTCACTGGGTGTGCAGTGCATTGTAATAAATTAGAGAGTTTTCTTTCCTTTATTCTACATTGAGCCTGCTTTGCCCTCGAGGCTGATTGCAGAATGATCTCTCCCTGTCCTTATCTCGACTCCTAAGCCCCTCAATATATTTTCTCTCTTGCCCAGATGAAAAGGGGAGTGAGAGTGACTTCGGTGGTCATCTGACCTCCAGCCAGTGTCAAACCATCACAGATGCATAAGTGACTGAAGGGCACAGATAAAACCAGTTGGTGGCTTTGGCTCACCTGCTGAAAGGGGAAGAAGCAGCATTTTTGGATGGCACCAGGAAATATCCAGTGTAAGGCAGTGTTTGCACATAACTCCAATGAGAAAATGTGAGACCCTTAAGTGAGCAACAAATTCCGAGTTGCGTTGCCAGCCCTTCCTCTGCAGACCTTGAAAACCTCCCAGTTAGCTGAAGCTGCTCTAACATTTTGATTTCCTACTGAAGCCAGAAACCTCATCTAGTGCGGTTCACCTTCCAACCCCACAACAGTCACTTATGATCTGCTCTTGCCTCTGACTGGTCCTTCTTTTCAGAGACCGCCTCAGAGGTAAGTGATACAACCCAGTCCTCCTATGCTATCACGCCCTCTGATGACTGATGAACTTGTGTGGCTTTCCTGGAGGAAATATTTCTCTTCCTTGCTGTTATGACAAAGTGCAAACCACACAAGTCTCACATACAAGATATCAAAACCTAATGTGTCAGCTGTCAGGATCAACTCTTTGTCCTCTCTTATACAACATTGTAATTCACTGTCAGGGAAGAATACATCAATTCTAAATTACACTACTGTTACGGAAAAAACATGGTGCAAAGGATAAGTCACTAAATTGAGATCTGTAAAACATGCCTCGGCTACCCCTGTTTTAAGAAAAACCATCTAGTTTTCTGGTCCATGAAACATGGAAAACATCCTGTCATAATACAGAATATTAATCCTTTACAATTTGTGTTTAGTATGGAGGCTATGGAGATAGTTAAATGATGTACACACTGTCAGTGCTCTGACCATTTCATCACCTCCAATCATCATGTTGATAGACACGTCTGTTGCACATTTCAGCTGACCTAACACCAAAGTTACCCAGTCACTTCCACTGTGATGCCTGGAGAACCTCACCTTTAATGCAAGACAGAAATCCTCGCAGATATTCTGACATCTGCTCTTCTGTTCTCCCCTTGCGCCTCAGTATTATTTAAACTACTTGTTTTCGAACTGTCCCACAGTTCATAAGAAATGTGACATGAACATGCAGTCAAGATCAGAGACCAAAGCAAGAAGATTGGGTTTTTTGTAAGAAGCTGTTCAAAAGAGATACAAAAAGCTTTGGTGTTCCAGAGTTTCAGAAAACAGACCAATACTGCTGTCATGAAACAACCATAAATGGCTTCAAATTCACCATGGACATTTTAAAGCTGTTTCTTAGAGAATATTTGCTGTTTCTATGTGCATATCAATTCCATAATGATTCCACAAACAGACTGCTGCATTTGAACTTGCAAACATAACAACTTTTACTTGTCCCAAGAGTTCTCCAGACTTCAGTTATATTAACATCTTTAAAGATCTGTTAAGACTTTGAAAATAAGCTAGTTTGTTTTTTGAAATACTGCTGCCTAAATATTAAAACATATATTAAAATCTATTTATAATAATATTTGAAAGCCTCATTTATTTTCTTAATTCTACAGTAAAAACCCAGCAAGTCTGTGAAAAGGCCAGCTGGCTCCAGTATCATCATAATGCAGACCCAAACCAAACATTACTTTGTGGCATTTCAGCAGTGCACTGTCTCAAAAAGTATTAGATTATATGCTATTACCTCCTGCATGTTCTTTAACTCGCTACAATAACAAACTAAGGGCCTGATCTAACACTATTAGTCATCACAGTGTGTCTGCCAGTTGACTCCAAAATGTGGTATGTAAAATCCCAAATCCTGTTTTCCCCTAGTTGCTCACTAACTTATATTTAGGTCATAATCAAAGACAACGAAAATTTTGGATAAAGCTGAGTCGTAAAGCATGTGATTTTTTTCCACTCTGAAAACATTTTTTTTACTTTCATATAGCTATTTAATAATGGCTCATTTGAAGACTGGAAGCAACACAAACCAGTACTCATCTTTCTGACAAATGAGTTGCATTGGGTATTTTAGAGGGTTGTATTTAAGACCATCATCTAATCAGCACAGCTTTCTTCAGCTGCACAGAGAAATTTATTTATCAAAAGCTAACCAAGACAAACTCAGTTCCACGCTGCATAGTGCATAAAGTAAAAATGCAGCAATAAAACTACTGCTCTGATTTAGTGACACTTCATACAGGTCAGCATTTATACACATGGTACAAGGCAAGGGGAAAAACAGGACTCGCCAGTCTAATGTCAAGGTTTCTCCTGGTAAAATGTGAATTCTACTGCCCAATAAACTGTCTAAAATGAAACCAAAGGAAAAAACCCACCCAAACCTTTAACTGGGTTGAACTCATGGGAAAAAAGCTTACTTCAAGCATGATGTTTCCTCCCCTCCCTCCTGGATCTTTCCTGGTTTGCCCGTAAGTGTGTGGGAGTTTTGAAAACACGTCACTTTGCCTCCTAGATTAAAATGGTGTTCGCAAACTATTATCTAAGACAGGCAGACACTACTGCTAGCCTATCCCCACTTACTTTTAACTGCAATTTAAAAAGAATGCTTCCCCATTTTTCTACTGGCTTTATATATACTCTAACAAGGTATTTCTGGCCTTATCCCGCACTTCAGACACAGTTGAAATGACACCTGAAGAAAAGTGTGACGTAAAAGGGATTGCATTTAGCTTCTTGCCTGCTGTGTTCCCAGAACGGCATGCTCTTGGAGACACCAGCAATTCTGAAAGGAAAAGGCACTCTCTCACTTGACCTGGAGAAGTTGCTCTCAAGGCCAGTTTGTTTATCAGCGCATTTGAATGCCAATTGAAATATGAAAACAACTATTATTATTAAAACTTTAAACCAACAAAACAGTATCGCCTCCCCTGTCTCTGAGATAATTTAAGCTAATTCACAGTGTAGGAAGGTGGTTGAAAGATTAAGAAAACTTATCTCTCTTGGCACATCTGGGAAAGCAATGCCAAGACAGACAAAATCCAATTTTGAAAATAACACTTGTAGATTATTGTTGCCTGAAGACTTACTTGAGAAGGAGACTGGGTTGGAAAGAGGCCACCAGAGATGTTAGCTCCTCTAGGGTAGGTGGCACAACACATGCAATTCAGAAAGATATGTTTCCTCCAGACAAGATAAATGTTGATTTATATAGACTGTAAATAACCAGAACTTCCTGAAAATTGGGAGAGTGAAGATGACATTCTCCAGCAATGTCCCTACATTTCTGCAGCAGTGAGTGAGATTCACAAGCCCCAGGAGACCACAAACAAGACTCTCAGTTGGGAAGGAGACATTCAAGGCTGCATCCACCATCCTCAGTGCATGTGCTGATGGTCTATTCACTATCCAGGCAGCGTCAAAAGCCTAAGCAGTCCCAGAAGTGGGACCCAAACTTGTCTCAGTCTGCTCTTGCCCCAGTCATGTACTCCCACCACTGACCCAGTGTCACAAACCCTTTTGTACCCCTTCCCTGTGGCTTCCCCTTTCCCATACATACACCTCATACTCTCCATCAAACAAAGAGAACAGGGAAAGTCCCGGCTCCAGCCTCATTTGCAGACTAAAGGACACAGCTCTCCCTTGAAAGCCCCTGGAAAAAAGGCAGTCCATCAGGGGTTATACAACATTATAATATGGATGCAACCTTTTAGATCAAGAAATCCACAGAACTAAAGAATAAAGGTGTATGTGTATAGGGAGGATTTCCCTTTATGCTTATCTCGTCCTTAAGCCCTTTCCCTGACACAAGCCAGAGGAGATGCCAGGACACTAAATTAACTGCACCTTTGATCTCCCACAGCACAGGACTTCTCACCCTGGCCATAGATCTCCACCCTTGGATCTCAGACACAGCATAACCCTAGCTCAGTTTAATCCTCATTATGTTTATTTATCCATGTACTAACACAGCTATCCTGAAAAACTGGAGTCAGTCTTGCAGAATACTTCTGGATTTTGTAAAGGATGAAGTCTCAAAGGAGGCCACATACTTCTGCACTACAAATTAAGAATTTTGTAGTATAGAAAGTGCATTAACAGCTAGGAATTGAAGTCATAAAGTGCATCAGACCAGCCAACCTTTCAGTGACTTGTTCTGACCCCAGCAGAGTGGGAGGATGAGATAGGGTCACATACATAACGGCACAAAAGCAAACCATTTCCTTTAAGTACCACCACTGTATCATTTTGAGCTCTCACACAAGTCAGTGTCTGGTTTTATCAGTTCTTCTATTGTTGACAGACAGTCCATTACAACTGATCTTAGAAATCCCAGTTTTATCCATATTCCACACTGCCATTTCTAAGGGGATTCCAGCCTCTCACACACAAGAAGCAACAGCATTCATATGTTCACAGACTGTTCATGTCCTTCATGAGCCAGCAGTGTGCCCTGGTGGCTAAGAGAGCCAATGGGATCCTGGGGGGCATCAGAAGGAGTGTGGCCAGCAGGTCGAAGGAGGTGGTCCTCCCCCTCTACTCTGCCTTGGTCAGGCCCCATCTGGAGTACTGTGTCCAGTTCTGGGCTCCCTGGTATAAAAAGACAGGGACCTCCTGGAGAGAGTCCAGAGGAGGGCTACGAAGATGATTAAGGTCCTGGAGCATCTCCCCTAGGAGGAATGGCTGAGTGAGCTGGAACTGTTCAGTCTAGAGAAAAGAAGACTAAGAGGGGACCTTATTAATATTTATAAATATCTTAAGTATGGGATGCAGGGGGAAATGGCCAGCCCCTTTTCAGTGGTCTGTGGAGACAGCACAAGGGGCAATGGCCGCAAGTTAGAGCATTGAAAGTTCCGCACCAATATGTAGAACTATGACACAGTGAGGGTGACAGAGCAGTGGAATAGGCTGCCCAGGGAGGTGGTGGAGTCTCCATCTTTGGAGATACTCAAGACCCATCTGGATGCCTCCCTGTGCAATATGAGCTAGGGAACTGCTTTGGCAGTGGGGTTGGACCCGATGATCTCTTGAGGTCCTTTCCAACCCCTACGATTCTATGATTCACAGTGTCCCTTGGCTTGCTTCCCCTATAAGACAGCTACATCCAAAAATTACAGAGGCTGGCTTGATTTCTTCTTATTTATTGTCAACTTATAAAATGTTTCTCAAAACACTCAGTAGGCACACTCAGTGACACTTGCCTAACGGCATGAGTCCAGGTCCCTCTCACAGCAAGAGCCTGCATTACTAGATAAGACTTGAAGCATGACTAGAGGTGAAAAATACATGTGCTCCCCCATTCCCATCCCAGACAGGACTCTCTTGAGGCAGTCTTTCCTCCCGGAAAGTGTAAACCTGTCAGTTTTGTATCAGAAGCACAGTAAGCCTGAATTCCAACCAAGCAATACTTTAAAGTTCATCAAAATGGACCATCTATGTGCCATTGGAAAAGCCTCCACTTCAACCCTGGAGGCAGTGAAAGAAGTA
>VZTU01031430.1:0-30493 GCA_013400835.1 Zapornia atra | reverse complement strand
TTTTAATGCCCAAAGTAGGATTCTTCATCATCTGGATTTTCAAACTGTGGATCCTCTGCTGTGTAAAAACCAGTTCCCTCAAACGTGGCTCACACTAATCATCTTTAAAGAGGCTTGCCATTGTTTCTAGTGCACTGAAACCACGAAGATAGCAGGTTTAAAATTTGTCACTGGGTCTCTATGAACTTCTGGGAATGCAGGCTTAATTAATTTGGATGGAAGTGGGATAGGAGAGGAAGATTTTATGGGACAGAGAGCAGGAAAGATTTCTACAGCTACTTGAAGAAACATTTATGTGGAAGTTTGGACTTTAAAAGGTAGCTTTTTGGAGCTTTTCAGTGTTTTGAAGCTTGCATGTTTGTTTAGATATCTGCTTGGGAAGACTGATAAAAACCAGAGCGAGCTCTTTGCTGTCTTCATTGAACAGGTTATTTTGGTTTAGCTTGAACCTGCAATTTCACTAATTTTAACTGTTTTATAAACAGTGGTAGCCTGTAAATCAAATTCAGAGCATCCATAAAATATTTTGTTCCTATTTAAGGACAGTAAAAGAATAAAAATTACAATTTTTGGTCAAATTGCTGAAATTCCTACACAGAACAAGTCTGAACTGTCAAAGAAAGCGGACTCTGGGAATCAAATACTTTGAAAGCTTAAAAGAGACCACATGCCACAAAAATTAAAGGCAGTGCCAAGATACTGAAAAATACCCTCTTTGCTTTTTTCTTCTCAGCTCTGCTGGGCTCAGTGACGATGCCATGAAGAGAAGGAAAATTGAAATCATACTATCCGTTCATCATGCATTGTGTTCTCTCCAGTGTGCAGCTGTAAGAGCATGGATGAATAGTGACACCTCTGCTTCTATGGAACAGAAAAACAAGAGTAATTTAGCCAGTAAGAATGTCGCTTCAGCACTCAAAATTAATTGAATTGTTAACAAAGGCTTTCCATTGTTTTTATTCTCTTAAAAATTAGCATTTTAATGGTAAACACTCACTGTTATACTTCTGCATTTTAACAGTCAGATACTTTGCCTTTTCATATGTCCTTGGCATCTATTTTAATCATGTGAATAACAAAAGAGGAACAGGATCTTTTTCTCTAAATTACATAAAGTACATTCCACCCTGAAAGGTAAAAAAAAAAAAAGGCTTAATGGGGCATTGCCTCTCTGTAATATTCCTATTATATCTGATTTATTTAGAGACTACTCTAAATCTGTTGTTAATGAATTCAAAATGAGACTTTGAACAGAAGAATCACTATTGTTTAAATATTTGAAATTTTTTCAGTGGATTCTGCTTCTGAGGTTTGTTCTCTTCCTCCTTCTTACTGCCCGTTTCTATTAAAAGAAGTTTTACAGAACAAATCCTGGCTGCCATCCCACCTTAGCCTCTCTCATTGCTTTAAGTCATAGGATCACAGGATGGGTTGAGTTGGAAGGGACCTCAAAGCTCATCTAGTTTCAGCCCCCTACCATGGGCAGAGACACCCTTCACCAGACCAGGTTGCCCAAAGTCTCCTCCAACCTTGAACACTGCCAAGGATCCAGAAGCATCCACAGCTTTTCTTGGTCACCTGTTCCAGTGCCTCACCACCTTCATAGAGAAGATTCTTTATCCCAAATATCTAAGCTAAATCTACCCTTTTTCAGCTTAAAATTTAAAGCATCCCTGAGGAATGACACTTGATACTTATCTCCACCTGAACACTGAGCTGTTGACTACAACTCCTGAGTGCGACTATCCAACCAGTTCCTCATCCAGAAATGATGCCATCAGTCATATATGGGCAGCAAAGCCCTTCCAGTTGTCTGCAGCTGAGTTCCCATTCTCTTCTTGTTACCTGACAACATGGTGGCTCCACCTTATTCTCAGCTTTTTTTTACTGTTCATGACTAACAGGTGTAAAATGTCATTTTTATCTGTAAGGCAAGCACATATAATCATAAAGAGTCAAAGTGGACTGATTGAATAAGAGAAGATCCTTTTTTTAAATGACCATATAGGTGAATAGAAGAGGTGACAAGTGTTTCTGTTGTCATTTTGTACTTCATCTGGCTACTTTGACAACCTCACCTTGCATTCATTAAGCAATCTCCATTTAGCAGTATTCATCCTGTCAAAACAGCTTACAACATTTCTGAGCATGCAGAAAAAAAGCCTTGTAGAAGCAGCATAGACTTTTCCTCTTTTTATGGGAAAGAATGTTTATTTCTGCTTTTCAGGCAAAAGAAAATGTGGTTTGTTCTGCACTCTGATTTGTTATTCTCTACTAAGAAAACCTGAGCATTCTTGGTGATGCTGATACAGATTCTGAAAAAGAGACATATTTGTTCTGGGCAGCTGACAAATGTCAGAATGTTAATGTTAGCCCCATTCTTTGCTGTTGTGAACTACAGAGGCTGTGAACAGGATGCGTTAATATAAAGATCATATGGTTTTACTTGCACTCTTTACAACCAGTACAGATACATTACAATAATATACAGAGGACACAAGGGAGTACAGGTATCTTAATGCATATTAAAACCCTGACAAAGACTGGCCGGAGAAGCTGTGGCTGCCCCCTCCCTGACAGTGTTCAAGGCCAGGCTGGATGGGGTTTTGGGCAACCCAGTCTGGCGGAGGGTGTTCCTGCCCATGCAAGGGGGTTGCAACTAGGTGGGCGTTGAGGTTCCTTCTAACCCAAACCATTCTGTGATGCTATGAATCTATGAATCTATGATAACTAACCAAATTCTGGAAACTTGATATAAAGAGGCTACAAGACAAATGTTCAGTCCCCAGGTGGAAATCAGTTTCACTGTAGCTACTCCTCTCTGAAGAATATTTTTCAATGTTGGTTTTCGGGGGTTTTTTGGGGTTTTTTTTTGTGTGTTGTTCCTTTTTTTTTTCTTTTCTAAGTTTGTCATGCAAAGTAATACTGTTTCTCACCTAAGGTGTTCACTTATAAAGACAGCAGTTGCTACTTTTCCTGCCTGGTTAAAAGCAAACAAGTTTGGTTCTGTTGGTGTTACTGCATTACCAAGAGCAGCAAAGACAAAACATTAAAAGACCAATTTGCTAACCAGTGCTGTAAAATCACAGCAAAGGATGTAACTTCAGTACAGGGAAGGATGAGAAAGAGGTTGCTTTATATTTCTAAAGAGACCTCAAAATGTTTTACAATTTTCTACAGAAGTTCATGAACATTTTCTCTGTGACTTGAAGGACCCACTTTTAGCCTGGTAAAGAACAAGCAGGGAAATCTTGCTTCAAGCATATGAATTTCAGTACATTCTCAAGGTAGAAAACCATGTTTTAATAAAAGTAGGAGCAAAATGTAGTTTCCACCAGCAATGCAGAAGCAAGATTCACTGCTGACCATAATCCCTGTAGCCACTCAATGTACCGTTGATGTGGTCACGAAAGACTATCAATATGAAAATTTCCACCTTTGGTAAACAAGAAATAAAAGCCCAAAACCAACTTAGTAAATTTTAGGTTTTCCAGCAACAGCAAAAAAGAATGTAAAGCTTTTAAGGCAGTCAGATAATCTCATGACTCTACATAATTTTGTCAGATAACAGAGCCCTTTGGTTGGATAGAAAATTTTAACCGATCTCACTGAACTCATCACAAAAAAGCAGTGTGACAGTAGATAATGTACTCCAGAAGAATTCAGATTGTATGGATGCTGAGATCTTGCTTTGGGGTTGCAGCTAATATAAACAAAGTAGGAATATTCAAGGTAGGGTAAAAACTCTTTAAAATGAAAGACAGAGCCAAGTCAATATAAAATAAATAAAGACAATATTTATTATGTTCTCACATAGTGGTAAAACAGTCCATACACTGAAAAGAATCAGTGAAGGTAGCAGGAATGAAATGAATGATATAATCAGAAGTGAATAGTGTTTGCAGGAATTTACAGGAGACCATCAGATATAGAAGATGCAATCAGTTTGTATATATCAGCCATTTAGGACTAGTTCAGACCTACCAGGCTATTTAGCAACTGAGGGAGAAGAGGGAAACAGTATTTCTAAATAGATAGTAAAGTACTTTTTTATTTGTTAAAGTATGGAAATTGAATGCTATAAAAAGGGACTCTCAGATTTTACAACTGTTTCTTTACCATCAAGATGTTCAGAATGGCATCTTGTAATTGATCTTGGCTATGACTGAGAAGCACATATGCACTATTATGTAGTTCCTGTTTCTTCTTGGTAATATTATTTTTAAAAGAGCAAAATTCAGTTAAGCTATTCATATTTTGTAGTAAATGTTATTTAAAAGAGGATAAAATAAATGGCAACTGCATGTCAATGAGAAAATAGTGAAAGCAAATAAAAGTATAATGGCTACTTAGGAAATTAGTATTAAGCAGAAATAAACAAATTATATTACTTTCTGTGCCTGTTGGAGAATAGTCCAAAATCAGCGCAGATAATGAAAATACTCCACTGAATTCAGTAGGATTTGGATCTCCTGGATGGAAAACTATTATCAGTTGTTTATAAAGCATATACTGTGCTTATGTGCGAAGCCACTAGAGATGAAGAGTGTTTTCAATTTTTAAATAGAAAGGATGATGGATGACACAGAGACTTTCTAACAGGAGCTGCAGAGTGTCAGCCGTGCTCCATTCCACTCTTGGAAACTGGAGTCATGTTTTGTGAAAGACGCTTTTCTGCGTCCTGCATGAGGCTTTCCAAACAGGCTCTCACTGTTTGCATGGGAGTGAAGCACTCCCAAAAGCTGCTGAAAATCGTCAGCAGGACTAATGAGATTTTAGCACACTGCTCGAATCGGTATGCTAGCCACATTTCACAGGCTGCAGTCAGCTCCTGCTGAGGGGATGAGAGGTAATGTTCCTTCATAATTACGTACACCCCATGGTTGGAGTGAGCATGCAGTCATTCCAACCTGGCCTTTGCAGGTCGGGTAGTACAGGTTGTAGGGCAGAATGGTGAGGCATCTGACTTCTTTAGAGGAAGAGGTAGGAAGAGGTCACTGTAGACACTGGAGAAACAGAGATGTGCACAAGTTGTGGGAATTCAGTCTTTCCATGGTATGACCTTCTCCACCTTGTGATGGTAAGGAATGTTGTGTGGTCGTTGCTGAAAAGTAATATCCAGTGTAATAACATAAAATTTCATACTTGAAACCAGAGATATTTATTCTTCCAACCCAAGAAAACGAGAGGAGAGAGAAAGAAGGACAGAATAAGAGAAGGGATAAAGTAGGTGGTAATGAACAGAGGAAAAGAATCCCACAAGTGGTTGGAGAAAGTTGACATCCAAAGGTGGTGGTATCATCAAGAGATTAGAGACTGAGTCCTGAGGCTTACTTCTGCCCCTAGACCTCCATCCCTGGGGAGATGGGGTGGAGCAGGAGTTGGTCTTTCTTGTCCTTCAGAGAGCATCTTGTCTTCCTGCCATCTGGCTCCTCCCAGTTCCTGTGGATACAGCCCTACTTCTCTCTGCTTTGAACTGCTGTCTCACCCTTGATCTACACGGCAAATTAAATTATGTACCTGAGACCTTAATTGTCTGACCTCGCTGTACCTAATGAACCATTCCAAAAGGTTGTAAATATTTCTAACTAGAGATTGGAAATCAGGCATATTTTTCCAACAGAATTTTCTTCCTGCAGGATTGGGCCCTAATTGCTAATTGCTGCATGCCACAACTTTCTACCAGAGTGAAAAGTTGTTAAAAACAGTTTTATTAAATGCAGTGCAGCTCTGGATTATAAAGATAATTAAGTTTGAAAATGTAATGATCCGTATGACACTGAGCGAATAGAAGATATGAGAATTCCTAATAAAAATACAATCCCCTCAAGATTAAAACTCATTATTTTTTGCAATATAAAGTCACACATTTTAGCCACTAGGCTGTAAAATATTTGCCTCATTCTCTTGGGAAATACCAGGTTTAAAAAGATCACATACTTCTCCCTGCAAAACCCACAAGCACTGTACAGCAACACAAAGGGCAGAAGGTGCCGTCTCGCTCTGACCAGCCTTCTCCCACCGCTCCGGAGCAGGTGGGGGCCCTGTAAACTGTTCTTCAGTGCAGGTTGTTCTCATGCAGGTTGCAGCTTTAACCCAGTGCTCCTCACAACCTGACAGTATTTTAACAGTGTTTTCCCATTTTACCCATTTTTAACTATTTTTCATTGAATGCAATGGCATGGAGATCAGAGTAAGGCCTTAATCCACTCAAGCACCTACATATAGCGATAGGATAACAAAGAGGGTTTCGGCACGTCCTTTTTGGATTCAACACCTTAAATCTGGTTAAGTTTTCCTGACAGTCTGCTGAAAAATGCACATTGGCCAAAGTAAAATCTTTCCTTCAAGAGTTGTTTTTTGCCATCAGTTAAATCAAATAGGGGGCAAGATAGATGGATCCCAGCAGGATGGTGGTAGGAGGGATGGGGCCACTTGAGATGAGCAGCTGGAAGGAAAGCCAGTGCTGGAGCCCTTTGTGGCAGGACTGGTGCCAACACTGGGTGTATGGCTGTTCATGATGTAACCCCACAACACCTACCGCAAGCACTAGAAATATATATATACACATATATATATATACTTCAAGGGAAGTGGAGTCTAAATTCAAAGTGATACTTGTAAATCCAGAGTGTCCCTCTGATGACAGAACAGAGCCCCACTGCTTCCACAGCAGTGTTGGGTAGCTCCTGTCCTCGACCCATTGCCTGAACCCAGTGTACTGTCACGTTGCCTCAATATACATCTGATCTTTTAGTTCTGCCTTCTTTTTTCCAGATACTCAGTCTTCTCATTACAGATTTTTTGGAAAATAAAGAAAAACAATCCTTCGCAGCAATAAATATTCCCTGTCCTTTCTACAAACCAGCTGCTTTCAACACGTGTTTTTGCAAGGGCTGAACAGGTTAGAGCATGACTGTGCTATAATGTGCAGCATCTGCTCTTCCTCATGTTGGCTCCAGACTCTGTGGGGATCAGTGGAGACTTAGAGAATATAATGAAAAGCAAAACAATTCTGCAGTAACCTGCACACAGACACACAAACTTCACTGAAATACCCTTTCCTGTGTGTGCAAAGCAACTAATTTCCAATTTCTGCTGCTGTGGAAAGCAGGAACTTAATCCAGCCATGTGCACACAGTTTTCTTTCACGTAAGGGGAGACCCAGGATGTTTTCCTTGTGGTAAGTACAGCTTTGCAAAGCCCACATATCTGAGGATGAAGCTCAGCTAGTCTGGGGAGAAGCCTGTCAGGAGGGTGCTGGGAATGTCAGCATGAGCAGGCTGCAGTGCAGAGAAAGCTCCTCAAGCGCTGGGGCCGAGACCAAGCCTGTGTCTGGAGGGGCAGGGGACAGCTGGGTTGTGTCCACAGATGCTGGCTGGACAGTGCTAGCAAAAGCACCAAGAAGCAAAGAAGGTGCAGATAGACTTGGCCAAGGGTAAGAAGCTGGAGAGAAGAAAACCCCCGTTTACTTTTGTCGCTCTCCTGACAAATGAAAACCTTTCTGAGCAGAGCACAGTGACAGAACATAAGTATTTATGTAGGCTTAATTAGTGTAATTCTAAGTGCTAGGTTCAATTTGAGGATTTAGGTGGCCTTTTGTTTTAATGAGATTTTTTTCTGTGTTGCAGAGTGATGAGATGCAGTTCTATGTAAATCAACAGATTATGCAGGTTTACATGTGTAAGCGTATCATAGTCAGACAATTCTTATTTATGAATGGAAGAAAATGTACGCTGGTTCAGTGCAGAAGTACCTTAATGAAAATCTCAGTGTGGAAATGGTACAGCATATTCAACAGCACCTATATTGTAAAGATGGACTGACAATGTCTCCTCACTGTTATATTAAGCATATTCCATATGAGAAACAAGAGTTGATGTGTTATTCCACTAGTCATACGAAGTAAAAAAGCCACCAAAGCTTGGTCCCATTTTTAGAATTTCGTTTTTGAAAGAATTTTCCACTGCTGAAAGGGAAGAGGCAGCAGGAGGTTTGTGAATGGTCTGGATGATAAACAACTTGAATCATGCACAGTCTGAGGAGGCACAGTGGGTAAAATCCTCATCCCTTTGAAGTCAATGGGAGGCTCAGCTCCAAATGTGAGGGAGCAAGCCTTCGAGCGCTGTCCCAGCTTTTCCTGGGATGTTGCTGGAGCTTTGCAAGTCACATTGTTGGCTAAACAGCCAGAGAGTTGTGGAAGGAGGATGAAAAGCAGGAGCTATTTTTCCATTNCTATTTTTCCATTGTAAATGAGAGTCAGAAATACGCGCTGATCTCCTGGACTGTCCTTTTTCCCTGGAAACAGACTTGGGATCCCAGGTTGGAAATTTTCTTGACCTGTGTGGAGAGAGATGTCCTTAATCTGCCAAACTAAAAGCAACCCAGAAGGCAATTGAAGTACTTTGAAACTGCTGCCTCCAGGAAGAGCAAAGTTGTTTTGGGAAATGCGCTTCATGCATGCACACTTGAAGCTGGAAGTCCAGCTGGGACATTGTTCATCACCCACACTAGAGGGATTTCAACACTCCAAGAGGAGAATATCTATTAGTCACCACCCCAACTCTCTGAGTAACTTTTAGTAAGTTAGAGAAGTCCAGCTTAGATTGGTTTTGAAGTGCCACTTCTTTCTACTGCACGGAGAGGAGCTCTAGGACAATGAAGAAGGACGATTAAGAGAAATATGAGAGCAAAGGCTTTCAGAAACTCTGTGTGTGCCAGCAGTGGATAAATGGTTTTCTGACCAAGGAATAATACCTTTGGAAAAGAAAAATTCCTCATGAAAGTACATTGGTATAATCTGAATGTCCTTTTACTGTACACCCAGTCCTTGAAAAAATGAAGTCTTGCTAGATATAGAAGGAAATTCTGGCATTTCATGTACACACATAAAGAAAGTATTTAAATATATAAGTATGAAAAGGCAATGAATCACTCTGCTAAAACTGATGGTGTCTGTGAGAGATAAGAGGGCAGGAGAAAGGAGAAAGAACAGTAATTTCTTTTAAATTCTTTTTGTAATCCATTTACAGCACAGCACCTATAAAACACCTTGCACTGGTTAGGCAGGCACTCTGGCAGGATACGTACTGCCATGTCCCTCACCATCTCCTCACTTTTCCCTCTCCTTGCAATTCATTTACCTCAGTAGTGAATTCCTCAGCCCAGGTGTTGTTCACAGCAGCATGCTAATAGAGACCTCTGCTCACTAATGCAATACAAATTTATAACCTGAAGGAATGGTTAGCATACCGGTCTTCAGGTGATTAAATGTGCATGTGAAATTCTGACAGGTTCTTCCTTTGGTATTTCTGCAGCTTGCCTCTGCAGCTGACTCCTACAGCTCCTGTGGTGGGGAAAACTCCAGGACCCAGCTCCCACCTGATCCTCCGCCAGCCATCACCAGAATCAGCCATTCTTGCCATCAGCCTAGCCCTGCAGCATAAGGGAGGAATTACTGGGGAAGATTTGTATTGACTGACATTTTCTTTTTGCCTAAAGAAAGGTATTCTGGTGAAGCATACAAAGCCCAGCTCCTTTTCTTGAATTCTGAATGAAGAACTTCTCAGGAGGATAAACAGTGGGCATTAAATCTGGCATCTTTGTAAGATTTATAAGAGTCAGTAAATACCGTTGCTTGTGTTTTGTCTGATAAAGCTTGGGATGTTTAAGAGACATCTCAAAGGTTATGAGGAGCTCTTAGGGCCAGGGATAGGTTCTTTCCTTATTGGTTGTATAAATCAAAATATATAAATGAGACATAAAGAAATAATTATGAGACTTGAAAATCAGTGCCAATACTGGTAATAGACTATAAGTGTTTAGGTACCTTGAAACCTCTTAATACCTCTCAAGAGTAAAATTTCCAAAGATTTGATTCCCTGTAGTGATGAACTTTGTTTCCAGCACGATGCACCCCATAGGTTTGGTATACTGTACTGATTAGGGACTTACCTGGGTTTTGAAAAGGATGAAAGATGTCAAATTTTGTCTCATTTGAAAAAGGTCAAAATAACATAACCTGCGCGTTGTGAAGTTGTGATTACAAAAAGGGAGTTATTTGCATGCTGCTTTCACCGAAGAGAGAATTTCAAGCAGAGGATGCTGACTCCTTCACACTGCTCTGCAGGACAGATCCATCCAACCAGCCTTTGCACTCGTACCTCTCCCATTTTCTCTCAGGAAGGAAGCCTAAGAGAAAGCTGGGAGAGACTGAAAAATGTGTTCACAAATTCTCTGGTTTTCTCCAAATATATTTTCTTAGCTAACTCTTTAATGAACATTTTGTCAAGGACAACTGAAGTATGCATCTGTGATTCTTCATTAGCTTGACAAATTCATTCCTTTGATGGTCTTCCTGAAAGAAAAATTAGCTTCTCAGGTCCAATTTTCACTTTTATAATCATGCTTTTGGTAGCAAAATTTTCTTGGTTTTTTTTCTTTGAAAAAATTTTCCATAGCATTAGGGTGAGCAGCAGGCACCACTCTACAAGTTTAAAAACCCTACAAAATGTTTATTGAGGTTTTATGCCCCAAATCCAGATTGTGTCTAATTATTCTCCTCCATCACACAATGTGTTTGATTCCTGTGCTTCCAGCAACCACCTCCAGAAGAAACAAAATGCAGTATTTTTTTCCCCTGGAAAGCTGATACAGATGTGCATTATGTAGTTTCCTTCTCACTTTTGTTAAATTAAAGCAATATTTTAAATATTCTGAATACGAATTTTGTTTGCCTGTCTTATTACAAGGCCTAAAGGAAAGCAGGAGACAGTCTTATTTCCTTAGCAACAGAGTCAGGTGTGATTTATGCCACTGTGCGTCCCTGCAGCTGTCTCCAAGCAACAAACCAAACTGCAATGCCAAATCTTGTACGCACAATATTCGGAAGGGGCTGAGGGAAAACTCTGGAGCCCAAATACCTATCCCTGGCGTCAAACAGGAGGCAAGACTGAACAAACACCGTGTTATCATAGAAATGGAAATCAATCAAGTAATCTAAGCGTCTCAGTTCAGCCTGCCAAATGCTCCTTATGCAAAGAATAATCTATTTTAAACCAGTCAGCACTTAGGTGACAGCTGTAAATGTGTGTTAATACTTTACTGAAGCTTTGCTTTAGCTTATGAAAGTGGTACCATGGCGTTTGCTGTCCCTGAGCTGGCTCAGCAGGAGTTCTCATGGAAAACAGTAATTGCAAAGCAAAAATTTATTTTCAGTAATAATTCACTGCTAAAGTAGTTGCCAAAATTTGCCAAACTTTGTTTGCCATTTCAAAGCTATTTTCTCTTTGAAGTGGAGAGACTTGCATCTACATTTGTATCCTGTTGGCCAACACTGTGATTCTATATAACAACTGTAAAGCTAGTGACGCTTGCCAAGTGTAATCATGACAGCACTATTTTCCTGAAAAAAAGATTACTGTTTTACTTAAGGTAAAATCTGATTTGGAAGCTGAGGTTTTGTGGGCAAAAGCTGCTGTTTATGTGTCAGTGTCCCTGCGGCAATGCTTTTTAGGTGCGCTTCAGGTGTAGAGCCAACACCCACAGGTTACAAAAAGCAAGCAAGCATTCCCTCATGTCAATGTTTCAACCCCACCCCTAGTTTACTCTTACTAGAAATCCATAAAATCTCTGAAATACCAGTGCTCATTCTACTGCAATGGTTTGTGTAGCAAGTGCCAGATTCTGTAGCACTGAAGTCAAGGAACAACTGCTGACTGACAGGTGAGGATTGCGCATGGATCTCCCCAGGGTTCACCACCCACCGGTGCTGGAACTAGTGTATCCATGTTTCACATCCCTGAAGAGATGCTGCCCATTCCAGGCTTGATGCACAGGCAGAGCAGGCAGAGAGGATCACCTCTCTCTAGCCCTTCCCTACTACATTAGCATCAGGATGAAGTTCTGCCCTGTGAAAGGGTTTTCTTTCAGCGCTGAAACACCTCCAGGCCGGCATTTTCCACCTGCGTGGCCTGGGTGCAACAGCAGCATCCACGGCCTGGACAAACCAGTAATTGGCTGGGAAAGACTTAGTAAAGATGGCTAGAATGTCCCTCCTTTTTAGGGATCAGCTCTGAAACTGCAGTGATGATGTGGGTGCGTGAATGTGTCTGGAGAGCTGGGCAGCTGGGGTCAGGTTTGTAGCGCCCCACGTTTGCACTCCTGGCAGCACTGGCCAGGGTTTATCCCAGCCCGGCTAACCACGGTTAACCACGGCTCCCACCTTTCCCAGTAGGAAATCGATTTACCATCATTCTTTAAGCTTTCTGCTTTTCCCTTTCAGGAGTGCTACCTAAGTGGTCATAGGCTGAAGCCAACCTGTCTAATTTCAGCACGCTGGGCAGTGTCTGCTTTGCCTCATACTTGCGAAGGCTTCTAGACTGCTCCTAGACTTTTTTCACTTGCAAAGGTTTGTGCTAAATGGGCTCCCCCTCTTCTTGTTTGTTTTGGGTTTTTTTGTTTTGTTTCCGATGGCTTTCCTTCAGGCCCCATCCTTTTTGAAAAGTAACAGTAGAGCCTTACTGCAGAGCATTATTTATTAGGTCACCCTCCTGTAACTCATAGTTTTGTGCAGATTTTAAAAGTTAGTCTTTCTGTAGAGTTTCTCTAGGAGAGCTCACAAAACTTTTTGTGATAATCTACTGAAATTCTCGTCAGCTGGTGGCTGTTCCTTGTTTTTATAAAGGAACAAAACTGTGAAGTCTGATGTCCAAAAATTTCTAAATAACATTGTCTCAAAGTGGCAAATCCTTGCAGTAGTATAAGCCTGGACTCATAGTACATACTGGTTAAAATAACCTTCAGAATTTGTTACCTGACTGCAGATATTCGCCCCTGTTGACACTGCTTCCATAGATCAGGTCTCACCACAATTTAAAATATTTAAAATGAAAATACAATATATCTTTGCAATCTAATGCAGTACCAAAATCAGGCTTGTTCTCCCATTGCTATTTTCTAACCCAGCATAATCAAACACAAATTTTTGCATCAAAAAGCAGTCCCTCAGAGGATCAAGAAATGCTAGGTGACCATATCATTACAAAAGACAAGAAGGTGTGTCTAATTTGTTTTATGAGTTACAGAAGAACTTTAATCATGTGAATAATGTCACCAGATCAGTGGAACTAATTGCATGCCTGGTGCCGTCAACAAGCTTTAATATCTTTTTCTTTAATTTTGGATGCAAATGCTGATTCAGTTTTATGGCATGCACCTGTCATCCGCTCTCTGCAGAGGGGCATGCTGCTTGCCTCCGTGAAGTGGCACAAGGTGCTAAAATTAAGAAGCTGATCCTCTTTAAAACCCAAAGAAAGGCTGCTTGGGTTATTCTCACCAGGGCAGCTAAAGGATCTTTAGGTCCTTCTAGGAAAGGGAGACAAATTATTGTCCTTCTTGTATATGTAAATGCACCACTGTGAATAAGGATTTTCTGGTGTAAAACCTCTGGAAAAGGAGAACAAGTCCTGCTGAAAATACAAACCCATATCAGTTCTTTTAATGCTCACCCGATTATTATTTGTGTATGTATTTTTACAAATTTGTAGATACTTTTAATATTAAGTTTGAAAGGCTCACAATGGAAATTGTGCAATTTATGTTTTCCTAGGATTGCAGCTTTTTATACTTGAAAGATTTGAAAAACAAGTTTCAAGGCACCAAATTTATTTTTTGTATTGTTTCCACACGCCTTCATTACAGGAATATTTAAATTATGAGTTTTGAAGTGCCCAAAGTTTTATTATTCATCAGCAGGCTATCCTTTTCATTAGCCATCCTGGCCCATGTGCATTCATTTGCTACCGGCAAGTTCATTTTCAATGGCACAACTTTATATTGGTTTGTTGCTTTAATTAAAGTAAGCAACCTGCAATTGTTAAAGAGAATTTTTGTCTTACTCTCTTACCCTTTAGTTTGTCCATAAATACTGATTTCTTTAGAATCCCAGTGAGGCTGCTCATGGTTTTTCAGTGTATGTTTATGACTGCACAAAGAAACAGGCAGACTATGGGATAATAAAAGGCTGATTTTGACACTGCCTTGCATCAGTCCTAGTAAAACTAATTAAATTCAGAGGCAAAACAGGCTGTCAGTGTGTCTGCATGTTGCGGTTCCCTTAGAGGAGTTGGAGGCAGACTTTTCCATCAATAGTCTGTAATACCACCCCAGTTCTAGGAGTAAATGGATGCAAAATAGTAATGACTAAATCCATCATCTGAGAAACCTGAGATGAAGCTGAGTTTAAAGAAACCAGATACAGCTGTGGGATCTATATGGAAGCTGTGGCACATGGGGCTGGAGAGCAGCACCTGGGGACACGAGCACCAGCCAGTGAATGCAGGTTGATGGATGCCCGCTCCATATGTCTCCCACACCCCTCCTCAAAACTCCTGAAATAAACCTAAGCTCCACCAGACACCCTTCTCTCCCTGCAAGTCCACAAAGCTACAGTTTGTCATGAGCAGAGAGGCCAGGAGAAGAGCACAGTCCTATGTTGGACGAAAAAGGTGAGATGGGATGATGGTGGACAAATGCTCTCCCTCTTAGAGTGACTCACTGCACCTCAGGAAAGAAGCAGTGAAGAGGCTGCGCTGCTGGACTCTTCAAGGCAGCTCATCATTGGACTCTTTATGTCCTAAATTCTACACTTTCTGTTTTTTCTCCCTTCCTTATTGCCATGGAAATGGAAAAGCATCTGTGAAATGTCTATGGGTGACATTTCTGAGATGAGTTTCCAGCCCTGGTACACCTCTTCCAGCAGCAGTTAAATGCATATCTGGGGTTTGTTGGGGTGGGTGTTTTTCTCTTTCTCTTTCTGTGGCTCCTATTGATCTATGTTACAGATTTGAAAATTTGTCTCAATGACATACATATGCTTTCCTGAACATTTTTCTCTGTCCTATGTGACTTGAAAAAATATCTAATGAAGTAGTCTTCTGTGCCTGTAGTCTGCATCATAAACACAGACGTTAGCCCTAGAGGTACCAATTTCCAATCGACATGTAAAAACTATCTGCAAGAAGTTCCTGCTTCTTTACTCACTATCTAGAGGAGTTATTTCTCAAGAATAAAATTCCCTGGCGAAGCTTTAACCAGTAAAGGATCACAGTGGCTCCATCTAAAATTTCCCTAAACAGCAATAAAATATTATTAATCCCTGCTTTCTCTCTGGTCCCAGATCGGTAACAGCCATCATAAACACAGAAAACTGGGCTATTTGTCTATGCTTCAGCTCATGAAGGAGTAATTTTCTGTTTGATTCTTCAATCAGATCTGCAGACTTTCCATCAGCTGCCTCTTTTATTCTCAACCCACACAAGTCAGTAAAATTGTCGTATTTTAAAAGCAAATATTGTACTTTCCAAGTTACATTTTCATTTAAAAAATAAATCAATACAGTTTGTAACTGATAACCAGATTATGATTGCTTTTAAGATTCTGGTATCTTTCCCATGAGATAATCTGACAGCACAATAAAATACATCTATTTATTACGAGGAACACTCACAATTTCAATCGATCTGTTTTAAAAGAGGCCATAAATGAGATTTAGGATTTTAAACAGCCTGGATGAATTTCCTTCCTCTTAATTTCCACCTGCTTGATTTTTATAAGTTCCTCTTCCCTGAGAAGAGTTTTTAGAAGGATTCAAGACTTCATGTATATGTATATAAACATGTATATATTAAAAATCATATACATACGTGCATGTGGACATGTACACCATATAATGAAGCAAGAAAGCTCTTTTTGTGCTTCTTTAACAGGAACTAGGAGGAGGTGAGCTACTTTCTTCTCCACAAAGCTCATCCAAAGATGTTGCTCTCTGCATGGTCCCTATTTCCTTTCTACAACCTTCTGCCCCAGCCCTAACTCAAGCACCGATCCTTGCCTCAAAAACTGTTCTGCAATCCACCTGAAAGCAGAGGCAAATAGCATCACTAAAATAATTATATCCAGTAGTGCCCCAGCACTGTTCATCTCGCAGTATGGGGCCATTGTGTTTTCACAGTGCAGGTAAAATGTTCTTTTCACTCTAGTGTTGGAACAGAAAAGTGTAAGATTTGCCTCATTCCCCCGGGAAATACTGAGTGCTATTATGCTTCAAGTCCAGCATAATTATTGCCCAGGTGACTCAGGGGTTAGACTTTACTACTAAGAACACACGCACACACAAAAGAAAATGATAAAATAAAAAGATAAAATTACTGAACTAGGAATGGCGAAGGGAGAAAGGCTGTCCAGGCTGTGACGGTGGTGGGCTTGTGGGCAGCACTGCCCTCATGAGCACAGCCCCTCGTGGGTGGAAAAAGCAACCCCAGAGGAGAGGCACTCTCTGGGTTAGCAATTTAAAAATTTTTAATCTTAATTAAAAATTATGCTGTTTTGTAATTTAATATTATTACATTCAGAGGTCAAAATCTCAACGTGATGGAGGCAAGCTTTAGAAAGTAGGGAGGTGAGGTATCTGGCATCCGTGCCCTGGCATCCTGTGCAGAGGAGGGGCTCTGCAGAGCAAGGTTTCTGCCCCATGGCCCCTCTTGAGCAGAGGTGCAGAATCTTGCATGCCGGTGGAGAGCAGCAGCAGGCAGCTTCTCTAAGAGTTTATGCTGCTCAGAGTGGAAAAAAGCAGCCAAAACCAAGCACAAATGCCACTGCCATCACAAAGCAAATAGGCAGCAGGTACTTGTGTGTACCTGGGTGTGATATTTATTGTATGCCAGCATAAAAATGTATGATGAAGCAAACATTCTTTGTATTGCCAGATTCATACACATTGATCATCCCTATTCCATAAGGACCCGATAGTGCATTCCAGTTGCATTGGAAATCTGGACACAGCATGGAGGAAGGACACCGTTACTTTTCAGCAAGTTAAAACACATTTTATTTCATTATGTTTTTCGATTTGTGAACTTGCAAGTGCTGTCAGATGAAATAAAGAGTCACACAAACCCTTCTACTAATGTACCTGCAATGACAGCTCAAAAAGCTTAAATGCCTGTTACTCACACATAAACAAAACTGGGTACCGATGTTGATTTTCAGTTTTTCAGTTCATCTTGATTTTTTAAGAATGATTTAGGGCTTCTGAGATTACCATCTAAAGCAACTGTTGGGCTTGCAATCAGAATCAAGTTAGCAACTGCCTAATGCAGAGGAAAATTTCAAGAAACAGCAGCATGTTACTGTCTAGCATCTAGTTATTACCCATAGGCCCACCTTGCACCCTGGTTTGGTGCATCCTTCAAGTGAGGCCAGGGAGGCTCTAAGTTTCTTCCAGCCCACACCTGGGCATCCTTCACAGCCCTCCAAAAGGAGACAGCCTGCATGAGCACGTCCCCTTTCCTGGGCAAGAGGCTTCATTGCCAGCAACCTCTATCCTCTATATTCTTCAGGGAGCTCCAACTCAGTGGGGTCACCAACCTTGTGGACTCACGGGGCATGTATGACACTGGGACAGGAACACCACAAAAGAGCTTTGAGGGCAGGCAGATGTTGCAGATGAAAACCTAACCTGGACTGTCAGAGACCTTGTTCATGGCTATGATTCCCTGACCAGCACAGCTGGCAGACTGTAGCCTCCTGTGGAAGCCAGTCCTGGTATTTCGAGCTACCACTCTGATGGCTGTGAAGCCTAACTTCTCTGAATACTGTTGATACTACAACAGCATGAAAAGCAAGATGGCAAATGCATGCACATGCATTTTAAAAGTTTTCCTGTAACGCTCTAAAGTAGTGTTTGCTCACTGGATGTTTCTGCTTGTCTTAAATCCAAGCAGGTTAGCCGGGGATTCTTGTCATTAAAAAAGAATTAAGTCTGAAGTGCATTACTTTTAATGTTTTAGGGCTACATTTCATTGGTGGAGAGACACAAGTGGTAATGTTGTGCCTGAGATTATCTTCTGCCATGGGCTTGGAGAGGCTCAGTGGGAGCATTTGCAATCATGCCAACACAATCATGACTCCTCGGTTCCTCGAGCTCACAGGAAGGAACAAAAACCCAGGGTCTCCACATGGCTCTGAGCTGTCCCCCTGCTTGTCACTGTGTTTAGTGTTAGCAAACAAGGCAAGTGCCAAAGTCCTGCCTTTACCTGGTAACCTTGCTGGAAAGACGTAGTGCTTTACATGGATAAAGATGGGAGAAAGTATATGGTAGAAGTTCTATTTCCTTTCTTTTCCTTTCCTTCCCTACATTTTATTCTGTTTTCATGACTACAGATATTACTATAGGCACCTAATCAAAATCAGGTCAATCCCATTACAATAGGAGCAGCACTTTAATGTCAGGAAAGGCCAGAAAACTGCCCTTCTGGAAGCAGATTTCCCTGGAGTGAGAGACAGCTTTAATGCCAGGGACCCGGTGACCCTGGAGTTAAGCCACTTACAACCAACTCCCCAGCTAGAACAGGAGAAGTCAGTGAACACTCCCTGTTGATAAAAATTACTATCTGTATGCATTAAAGCTATTCCAATGCTGCTCCCTGCCCCAAGCCAGCCTTTCATGGTGTTGAAACTCAGGGGAAGGCAAAGGCAATATTGTTGCAGGCCTGTCCCCTGCAGCGCTGCCGGGGGCTGCACAGACACCGGTCTCATGCAAGGTGAGCGCTAATTCTATATCTGTAGCTTCTCCGAACTGGTTTAATCAGACTGGAAGGTTAAAGCATCTTCAGTTTTTGTACTGCTTGTTTCTAGCAATTTTGTTTGGTTTCTAGCACTTGGGCCTTAACCCAACACTGCCCGCAGGCCATACACATCAGGCTGCAGCACATCCCACAGTTACACTAAAACCACAAGCCCTGTGTGTGCTGTGCCATGGAATGGGAAAGGCAGCTCTCTGGTGTGGGACATGCTGATGAAAATGGACTTGCATTCAAGCTCCATTAGCACCTTTCTTCCCGCAACTTCCAATGCTTGTTTTTCCTGCTGCGTTGGCTTTCCAGCTCCTTTGCAGTTCTAGGTGCATTTCATTGCTTCTCAGCAAAGGCAAAGACACACCCCACCATGCCAGCTTTAGTGTATCTAACATTTCATAATACTCAAATTATGCCTGACTGACTCAAAAGCCTGATCTACACAGTATTTTCAGGATGAATTGATGTAAAATAACATAACAACACCACAGAAGAGGTCTTCATTCATGTTGTCATGCATTTTAATCTTGCTCTCTTTTTATTTTCCTAAAGAAAAGTTGATTCATGTTGTGAAGCTATAATTATATGTGAATTTTCTACAGCTACAGTTCTTTCAGCTACTCTAGTTCTTCGTTTTTGATAACACAAGGATGCATACAGTGTCTTCAAAAGATTAAATAAGACTGAATAACTACGTTAAGCTACATAACCATTTACAATTCAGTAGCTGCTTACATAAATGTAAACAGCGTATGCCCTGTCTCTAAGAAACTTCATATTTGTGATATGTCAAAGCAACATTTTAGATGGAAATTGGAAGTCAGCTAAATTACATGCAGCAGAATTTGAGACCGGTTTTATTTGTTAAATTGCCTTGAATTTTCTGGATACAAAAGAAAATGAGTCTTATCAAATCATATTCTACATTAAAAACTGATTTATTAAGAAATACAGTGAACTGAACAGATTGTTCCTGGTGACTATGTCTTTCAAGATTGTAGACCAATAAATTTCACTTCCACACCTCATTTTTTTTCCATAAAATGGAAAACAACTTGCCTACTTTTTCTGATCCCACCTGGCTTTCCATTTTTGAGGGAAATCATATTTGGTGGAACTATTTGGGCAAAATGGACTAGTCTCTGTAGATGCAAAACGAGCTATTTCAATCAAAAGTTGGTTCATAAATTCAAACTTTTTTTTTTTTTTTAGATGCGTAGCTAGTGAGTAATGCTTCAGGACTGTGACATGCTATACAATGTTGACAAAAACCATGCACTACATGATGTTATTTTTCTTGGTGCAGAAAAGATGTAAGCACATAACATATGCCAAAGTAGTAGAGAGTTGAGCAAGAAATTCCAGAATTAGAGATGCTAACATCCTTTATCTATCTCTGACGCTACAGGGTTAGCAAAAGGTGTTAAGATGAACACAGGCCATTTAGTCCTTAACAGTACTCCACACTGGTGAGGCCTCATTTGAAATATCATGTGCAGTTCCAGGATCCCCAGTTCAAGAAGGACAAGAAGCTACTGGAGAGAGTATAAAAAAGGGCTATGAAGATGATTAGGGCACTAGAATATGTCTCTTAGGAAGAGAGGCTGAGGGACTTGGGACTTCTTACAAAATATTTGAGGGTTGGGAGGATGGGGTCAGTCTTTTTTCAGTAGTTCCCAGTGACAGGGCAAGAAGCACTGTGCATAAAAAGGAACACAGGGAGATCCACCTAACCATGAGGAGGAACTCCTTTACTATGAGGGTGGCAGAGCACTGGAACAAGCTGTGGAGTCTCCTTCTCTGGAGGCATTCAAAACCCAACTGGATGCTGTCCTGTGCAGCCTGCTCTAGGTGATCCTGCTCTGGCAGGGAGGTTGGACTGGATGATCTCCAGAGGTCCCTTCCAACCCTGACCATTCAGGGATTCTGGGGTTTCATGAGATCAGCATCAAAGTTAAGCTCCAAAAATGTTCTTTTTTTTAAAAGGTGTGGTTTTCCTTGCTATGCTGATACATTAATTAGAAAAAGGGGTGCCACCTGTTACCTCACTGAGTTTACAAGAAGCATCTGAATTTATACAGTCCTTTCATACTGGTGCAAATATCTGTAGGGAGAGGTACAAAATTAGCTTCTTTGTTCAAGTTAGTAAAAAATATTTATCCCAAAACATGGAGCTAGATTAAATGGCTGGTGCAAGGCAACATGTTTAAATCAGAAATGTAGGAGAATAGGAATAGAAATAGAAAGAGGATCTTTCATGATCCTGTTCTTTGCACCCCGTGGCTGCCCGCACCTTTGTTCAGCTCAGGTGAAAGCAAGAACTCAGCTCAGCACTCTTGCACTTCTCTCTTGCACCAGAATAATTGTGCCCTCACAGTGCCATAAGGCAATTTACAGTAGAATAAAAGACATTGCCATCTCAGATTACTGTCCATAAGACATTTTACTCAGTAGAGCTGTTAGAAATTAAAGCTTCATCCCTGTACTCTTTACTGTCCAGAATTGGATATGAGAGTCTAGACCATTTTTTAGGAGGTATGGCCAAATCACTGAGATACTAAATACACAATTTGATGTTGAAATTAGAGGTAGATTAGATGCCTCATCAGTGCTGTGGATCTCATCTGATATCTAGCTTCCTTTAAAGATATTTGCCTTGCTAGTGCAACACTGAATAATACACCTCTGTGTGTGGCATTCATACGCAGATGTATACGTATGAGCACGCTGTCATCTCTGCAGTGCTATCAGGGACCAGTCCCACTCCTTGCCATTGGGAACAAGCTGTACACGTTATCTACACTGAATGTGAATTCAGGAGGCCAGAGCACAAGTGACTGCTGCAATCCGTTATAATTCTGTTCCTGTATTACTATACTGTCATATTGTATTCTCAAACAAAAAATACAGAACGTAACACTTGTAAACACACAATTGTAACTTGATCTGCTGAAGAGTTGTGTGCTCTTTCTAACATTGTTCTCTGTGCCCAAGCTGCAGCAGGGAGAGGGCTTTGCCTCTCTCACAGCAAGCAGTTATTATTCTGCCTTTTGCCCTTAGTTTTATGTTAGCCAATTCACTTCTTCAAGTTACAGCTTCTCCATCTTCAAATTAGTTCTCTTGCAATTAAGTAACTTCCATTTAAGACAGTGAAGAGCCCTGCGCAGATAACTGTGCATTGTTCTCTTATTAGGTTAACCCCTCTGCAGCAGGAAGGCTTAGATCAGACGTTGGCCCTTTTCAGTCCAAATGTCATTTCCAAGAATAATTTCCCCTGGTCGCTTAGCAACTTCTCTTAATCTTTCCTTTCTCTCATTCATATCAATATCAAGTCCTCTGGCCACATTGCAAAGACAAGGAATGCTGCCTCTGGCTTGCTGTTCACAGCGTCCTGGTAAAAGCAGTCAGAAACTCATTGGTACCCATTTTTCCTCTTTTGCTCCCCAACATGGTTGCTTTGCCAAAGGAATACATAAGGCAGCAAAGACACAGATCTACTGTTACCTTTATGCACCTGGGAAAGGAATGTGGCTCAGTTCAGCTTTACAGTCCTTGAGGGATCGCCAGGATGGGTTGAGGCTCCCTCTTGCTCATTTTCCCTCTTGGTTAGCCATTGGAACGGTTTGCACAGGGAGGTGGTGGAGTCACCAGCCCTCAGGATGTTCAAGAAAAGGTTGGATGAGGTACTTAGGGACTTGGTTTAGTAAGTAATATAGGTGGTAGGGGGATGATAGAACAAGATAATCTCAGAGGTCTTTTCCAACCCTAATTTTTCTATGATTCTATCTGAATCTATATGATTACCTGAGGAAATCTTTACACCAGCATGTAGGGATAAGCTTCATGCTTTAAGAGAGTTGCAGGACCTTTTTTTTCCCCCTTTCCTTTTTTCTTTCCAAAAACAGGTGGCATAACAGCAGCATGGTTCAGGAGGAAGATGCTCAGAGTTCAGAGGAGTTACAGTATCAGGTGTATGTACTTCCTTTCCCTATGTGAAAGGGGACACAGGCTATCAATCAAAAGATAGCACAGCCTTGCACTGTTGAAATTTAACTTAATTTCTGCAGAGTAATTTTGGGCCCTTGCTGTTTTATACTCATTCATGCTCAATTATTCACCTTTCTCTTCTATTTTGCTCAAGACCTGGCCTCACAGACAGCACTACAATATTATTTGCTTACAAAATCATCACAAGTCAAGGTTTTTCTTCTCCACTCTGGTGCAGGTCAGAATTCAATGAAGGTGGCATTATATTAACTAAAATCAAAATTGCCCTGTGTCTACCATAAAAGCAGTTATGAAAGTTCCTTCCTCTGAATGAAGTGTTTTCTCTGAAGGTTATTTAGCAGTCGTTGTCCAAAAATAGGAACTTCCAGCATTTCTGATCTCTATGACCAGAGTGGCCACTAACAAAATAATAACAAAATATCACTATATCATCATATGATTTGATTTTTAACTCTGCTAGCATCCCTGTGTTTGCTTATGCATAAATAACAAAGATGTGCTCTGCAGTTTTGTTTGAGGAACCCCACTGACACCTTATGTCTCTCAAGCTGTAGGAAAAAATTATGACCTTCTTGTCCTCAGCCATACCACTGAGGAAATTTCAGCTGAGACCTGTATTAGTTTTAAAGTATCTTTCTACTCAGCAAAGCTAGGCAGATACCAGTGTTGGTCCAGAACAAATGACCCTTTCAATAAACAACTAAGTGAAACACCAAAATAAAATCACTTCTGGACTTTCTCCCTGGCTGGATAAAAGCCACTATTGTCTTACATACCCCAGTACTCACAGCCATATACAGTCTAGCCTGGAGACTGCTAGTCAAAGATAAGAAATAGAAACAGTTTTCAATGTGGATGGAGGCATCAGATGGTTACCAGGTTGTTGACAAGTTAACTGCCAAGAAACATGTCTGTGAAGAAGTAAAACTCAGCTAAACAGGATGTGACCTGACAGGCATCCTTGTGGTATGAGGTAAGCATCAACCAAGAGATGTCCTTCAGCCACATCAAGATTATAGACAACCATTGTCAATACTGAGATTATACACCAGTTATCTCAGTGGCACAGGAACAATAGAGTAGTGCAGGCTGTGTCTTTGGTGGAGGAAAAGACAGACTGACGTTTTTACATGAGTTACAGGAACTAGGTAGAATTACAAAGACATCAAGTAAATGACCACTAATGATGATACACCCTGGGACTGATGTGATATCAAACAACACTAAGCAGATGAGAGAAAAAAAACTTGTCTCCATTTTTTCTGTCTCCATGAGTGAGGGAGGAATGGGATAAAAATTATGGAGACACGTATTTAGGCACATTATAAGAGTGAAATGAGTTTTCTGAAAGACTGGGTGACCAGTAACTCCTGTGTTGCAGCAAGAATTATTAGGAATAGAGTCAGGAAAAGCAATAAGGAAGATAGTACTTTAAAAATATAATGGAGTATGCACATGAGACAAACATAACACAGACATTAGCTCAGCAAATCCTGAACAAATTGACCTACAATGACAGAAACAGTGAAAATAAATAGCATTCCAATTGCTAGAACTTGCAATAAGAAGCAAAAAGAATTGGAAATTTCTCATTTACAAGAAGACATTTAATATAATTGGCAGTACAGAAATCTAGTGGGAGGATTTTCATGTCTGGAAGGTTAAGATCTTCGCTTTTAATCAGGTTCAGAGGAAGATAGCAGGTATAATGTAGGTGAAAGAGTTAAACCACATGTCGCAAGCACCATTTCTCACCTGTGGGACTTGAAACTACAGTCCAGAACACAAATAATAGTAATAATAATAATAACAACAACAACAATAACAACAACAATCATAATAAAAGAGTGGACAGCAGCTTGAAAGCTGGTTAAACCACCTATGAGTTTGTTTGCTTTTCTCTTTTTAGCACATTTTTCCATGTTTGACACATTGAACATAGTAAAACAATAGAAAAGTATATTTGTAGGCAAAAAGACTGTTGTCTTAGGTTGCTATTCTGAAATTTGCATCTTTGACTTGGATACTACCTAGCACGCTGCTGCATCCTATCTTTTTATGTTCATCCTTTCAGGCTGCTAACTGGTGTTTCTGTGGGGTACTTTTTAAGCTTTTTGTAAATGTTAATAATTTTTACTTTAGTGTTAAAGATTATTGAACACAGTTGTTTTTCTTTTCCCACAAGTTTCATTATTTACATCCCACTTTCAAGAACTAAAAGATTCCCCTGTTCTGAATCCTGTAAGGTTAAATTCATGGATTAGCATCAGTATTGATAAAAAACAGTTCTTTTCTTGTGTATAAAGAAAGTTTTAGGCACCTTCATCTGAAATAAAAGATTGGACAAAAGAGAAGGAATAAGAACCAACATTGTAGTTCTTCAAAAAAAGTTTTAAATGGTCAAAAAGCAGAGAGAAAAATCAAGGCAGCAAACTTTTCTTTTTGAGCGAAAGTTCCTATTAGATAAATGAAGATCACATAGAAGCTAGATATATAATAAAGAAACGAGGATGAATAGGTAAAATGAATACAATATCTAGCTCAGAATATAGAAAGGTGTAAGAAAAGAAGTTAATGATGTTAGATAAAAATCCATGTCAGGCACAGCAAACAAGAAAGCATCTTCCATTTAAGTGTTTTAAGAAAAAAAAATAAGTATGAAAGCAAGATGGGCACCCATTTACTGAATAGCTCTTTCTATTACCATTTACAGCTTTATATCTGGAAAAAGACAAGATGAGGCACTAGATGAAGTATTTGTGATGACAATGAAGAAATGATTCCCAGTCTAGCAGTTAACCAGAGAAGAACACCAAGCTATATATAGGGGATAAACACTTGAGCCGACACAGCCAGGTAACTTTTTCACAAGTTATGAATTAAATTTTCTGAGGAAGAGTCTAGACAGTTGATTTTCTATAGGGAATAAATTTTAGGAGAGGTTAGAGAAAACACCTGATGACTGGAAGAGCTGCAACATTGTCCACACTTCAGCAGGAGAGAACAGAATAACAGGTGGTGGCTTAATTTGATAGCAATCATCACAGGCAAAATAGTTGGAAATCAAATAATCAATTCTAGGAGATTCAGCCCACAGAAAATGAGCCGTCTTACTTCTGCCATGGCAACATATTTGCCACTGCTGTTCTTTATTCTGCCCAAATGTTTAGTGAAGGTTTTCTCCTCTGCAGGCAAGAAGTTACAGCTAAGCTCATAGGTAAAGGCCTTTTTGGTCTTAGCCCCAAGTTTCCGTCTTTTCTGTGCTCCTCACCCTCCTCCTCTGGCCTTTTTCCTACGTTGATGTTCTTTAGTTGTAGCTGGAGAAACAGCATATCCACTGAAACGGTCACTGGCTGCTGTTAGGTAGAGTCTATCTAATCTATCCTAGTAGTTTAAGTAATGAAGAATTAGAGGAAGACAATAATTAACTTGAGTCAATATGATTTTATGGAAAACAAATCTTTCCAGGCAGTTGATTTAATTTATGGAGTGGCTGAAGGTAACTGGCTTGAAGTCTTGAATGGTGGTAGCATGTACTTGACTTTGTTCTTTACACAGTCACAACTGAAAAATGAGTGCTCTAAAATATCTTCAAAGCACATGAACTGGCTAATGAGTTTGAATGCTTCTTATAAGATTATAGGGAAAAATGTTGTCTGCAATTTGAAAAAAACATCATCAGCTATAGTTTCTAGAACTCCAGTGCACAGCAGCTTGCTCATAACCTAAGCAATGAGCTAAAACATGAAACAAATTCAATTATACAGAAAGTTTGCATGGTAGCAGCAAAAGACTGTAAATAAGGTACAATACTTATGAGAAATCAGCAGAGAGCAGATATGCACAGCAGAATCCTTACTGAGATAATCCTCAAGCTGAGCAAATTCAATCACAGAAAAAGAAACATTCACTTGACCTAACTACAAATACTAATGCATGCTGTACCAACCTTGAATATGCAGTATGAGCTCTGTTATGCTCAGGGACCTGGTTGACTTTTAAAAGAGTGCTCATGCTGATGTGCCTAAAGAAAGGAGAGAATGTTGGATAGTCAGAGATGTACAGGAAAAAAAAATTAAAAGAAAGACTGTTCACAGCACTAGGTAAAATATCTTAAGTTAGCTTCTTAGCTTGTCAGAGAGAACCATGACTTTAAAATGGGAGGTTTTGAGATACAGAAAAGCGTGTCATGAGAGTGTCACCGCACGAGTCAGACATTGAGTGGGAAAAAGGGCTAGCAAGGGTTTCAAACTACAAGCTTCTTTTAAAAAAAATAGAGTGAACTAATGGATGAATCTCTTACATGGATAGGACTGGAAGAGACTGCGTGGCTTACTAACTTCAGCACACAAGTTAATCAATAAATCATGGCACAGAGATGTCCCTGTAATCTCTTCTAAAATGCTTAGAGGTTACTCAGACGGGAAGGGAAGGTAGAAGGTCCCCAGTGCAACTGCTGACAGCAGCAATGTCAGATGATGTGGCTCAGGGTTTTCTACAGCCCTGTCTTGAAAAGCTCCAAGAACACAGACCCCACTGCCTCTCTTGGCAACCTGCACCACTCTGGAGTGACCCCACAGGAAAAAAGGTTAAAAGGTTTCCCTTTATGGGATGGTCTTCTCCTGTTTCAGCTTAAACCCACAGTCACTCATCTTGCTGTCTTGCACAGCTGTGGAGGACCTGGATCAGCCTTCTCAATGACCTGTCCATAGGCAGGAGAAAGCTGCTCCGAGATGCCCTTAAAACCTTCCCTTCTCCAGGCAGTAGCAGCCCTGTCCCTCAGGCTCTCTTTTCAGGGCAGGTGCTCCAGCCCCTGAGCATCCTGGCAGCTCTCTTCTGGGCTCACTCCACCTAATCAACCTCTTTTTCAGTTTTTGTTATTCAATAAAAGCCTACAAAGGTGTCACCATTAATTTCCCAGCAGATTTGTAATTAAAATAGACTGCTGCTGATCTGCTGGTTTTAGGAGACACATTTTTGTTCGTTGCTTATACAAACGCCTGACAGCTCCCAGGGCCAAGCAGTGTCAGTAAGGTAATCAGCATTCCCATTTCAGAATGCTCATAATTGTACCTGTATCTTAAAAAAGAGCAGTTCAATAATGAAGAATGTCAAGCTGCTACCGATCAGAGATTGAGACAATTTTGGTTGGATTTGAATCTCACTACATTTTCTGGAGCAGGAGCTAAACTCATCAAACTTCCACAGAGGAACAGGAAGGATCTGTTCTCTAATTTGAGAAGCTGATACCAAGCTAACCTGGACCTTGGTTAACCTGGACCAAGTACTGACAGAAAAAAAGCCAACAAAACAAACAAAACGAAACGCACACCACACCTCCATGACCTTATCTGTGAATATTCGTCTAAGATTTTACAATAATTTCATCTGAACCACAGTGAGGTATCTTTGAATTTGTTTCTCTGAATGTTCTGTTCAATGACTGTACTTGTTGATCTGATATGGAAAGCACTGAAGTGGTTTTGAGTTCCAAAACCTCTGGCCCAGCAGTTTACACTTGGACGCCATGCAACACATGCATTACATTAAATCAGCTCAGGATAATTCTTATTGAAGACTAGCTGCTCTTCAAAGCAGTTATTTCAAAAGTGGACTTAGTAGTAAACAGTAATTTAATAGTACATCAGAAACCAAGTATCACTCAATTTCTGGGACAACAGTGAAAATATGTGTTATGCAGATTATATGTTGCCTTCTCCAAGTCACACGTGCAAATGTTTCTCTCTGAAGTATCAGTTTCCCTCCTTCACCCCTGCTTTTTATGACTGACCCAAAAACACTGTTCCCAGCCTAAGCTGCTTCTTCAAAATTTGCTTTAGATTAAAATAATTAATAAATGTCACGATCTTTTATTTTTGCAGTGTTGGAAACAACACAAACATTGAAATAGAGATATTAAGTTCCCAGAATACATCCTCTGAAATGAGAATTAGATTCATCCAGAATGAATAAACCATGATAGATGTAGTGCACATTGTGCTTAAAGAAAGCAGTTCTCTTCCGCTTTGAAAGGGACTTTATTAACTAATTACACAGTAATAATCAGAACATGCTGATCCCAGGGATTAATGGCCAGAAGGGCGTGATTGTTTCTGTGCACACCTTGGCCCATTAGCTCCCAGCAAGCCCCTAGTTATTCATCCTCAGGAAATTGCATTGTTCTTATTGGCATATTAAACTGCCTATGAGAACAGAGCCTTCAGGTTTATGGATAGCTCAATTTTATTGGCCAGTGCAGAAATAGCTAGTGTGTACAGCAAAGGGGATGAATGTCATGCATATCAAATTAATTGGGAGTAATCCCTGAACTTTCCATTCATTTGATAATCGCAACAGATTTTCTGGCAGTAATGTGACTGATTTCCTTTCATTTCACACCACCATACTTACTACCAGTACCATTTTCACATGGTGATAATTTATCTTTTTCTCTTTTTTTAAATTTTCTTTTTAAACAGCAGTATATACATAATTTGACGACTTTGGAGCTTAAAGATTTTAAAATAGCAATTGCAGTCATTCACGAAATTACAAAAACTTTGAAAAAGAGAGGAGTGGATTTTTGCTGCTGACAGCAGAGCTTGTTTTCACAGAGAGAAGTGACTCCCATTAATTAATAGCAGCGAGAACCATGACCCCAAGGTTCCTGGAGAGTGGTGGAATGGCAAGTCCTTGCAGCAGACAGCGCTCTTTCTGAGGAGACAACCATTAGGAAAGGGAGCAGTCCCTTTCCTACTGAATATGTTCTTCCTTCAACATAATTTTCCACAACATAAAATATAATAGAACTGCTCTATTAAATCCCAGCTAGTCTAAGTAATTTCTTACAATATGATTTTCTAAGACAAAATAAAAGGAGCTGAACATCTCCCCAGACTTGAGACACGCTGCTAGAGCTGCAACATGTAAAACCAGATCTAAATGGCTTTGTTTTGTGATAAGCAGCTTGAGGGGGTTGTTTCTTCAGCTCTGCAGCTTTTTCAGCACCGGCTATTATTTGAGGTTTATCCAGGTCAGGGACTGCTGCTGGCAGCAATGGCTTGGTCACATTTGTAGGCACAGCATGGCACCATTGTGGCAACTTTTCAGACACGCGCAAGTGGCACATGTGGTCTGGGCTTGTGATACCCTGCAGAAACCCTGGTCTTCTCATTTAAGCAAGAAACGGTATCAGAACATCCAACATGCCTTCTAAAGAAAGCAAGGCTGAGGGAAAAAATGGGAAAGCAGCTACTCTGTAGTATACTGTAGAAATATCATAATGAGCAATTTTATGGTGACTTCCTCCCAAGATGCACCAAAGGCTTTAATGAAACATATCTTGAATTCTTTATTTGTCCACTATTTGTAATTTTAGAAAATGATCTTTTATATTTATGCATTAAGTTTTATTTTATCCAACTAGGACCAGAGATTCAAAAGCAAATGGTCTATTTCCCATGGTGATGTTATCCCAGTCCCTTACAACGATTCATTAGTGTAACCTCATTTTATCTGGATAAAAGACAAAAGCACTATTTCAAGCTATCACTTTACATACGAGATGGCAAGGTCCAAAAACATTTAAAAATTGGGCAAAGAGGAGCCTGGATGTAAAGCCTGGGGTCAATATCTTAATCGCAGGTCACCCCATCTTCCTGCTTGCCTGGCCTTTACCTTTGCCCTATCTCAGCGTGTCAAAATACAAATATATATATATAAAATCACAGAATCGCAGAATATCCTGAGTTGGAAGGGACCCATAAGGGTCATCAAGTCCAGCTTCTGGCTCCACACAGGACCAGACAAGTCAGAGCATAGAACTGAATCCAGACACTTCTTGAGCTCAG
>VZTU01031428.1:0-28566 GCA_013400835.1 Zapornia atra | reverse complement strand
TATATTTAAAAAAACCCATCACTTTCTCTCTTTCCCACCTGTATTAAGAAATGAGTGAGATGCAAGCTCAACATGTATTCATATATTCCTGCATTGCTGTAGAGTACTGTTTATGTATAAACTACTTCATCTATAGCTTTAAATTTTCTTCTTAAAAGACATAATGGATTTATTATTTTATAGACAAAACATATATTTCTACAAAGCATACCTTTCTGTAACCCATATTCACACCAGCATCTGAGCATGTTTGATCAACAGTCTTTTAAAAGAGCTTCTCTCCTGAGGAGAAGGAAAANCGCTCCTGATGAGAAGTAAAAATGATTGTAAATGTCGAAATGGTAACTCTGAAGCAGTGTAACTGCAAGTTATCCTTCCTTGGATGAATTCTCCATGATGAACTCTGAGCCATGAGGCATGCTGTGCTATTAAAAAACAACAGAGAAACACTTTTTTTTCTTTTCCTTTAAAAAAGTTTCTATGTTCACTTAATGATACTCCTTCCTCAGTGAACACTGGTTTTGGGAAAAGTCTATTAGAATTGGAGGCCTCAGTAGTCTAGGATTAACTGAGACACATTCCTTCCTGACATTTCAATCTGAAGTGAAAAGAATCTCATGGGCAGATATGAGTCCAGATATCAGGCGGAATTTTCTGAGTCCTTCTACACCCTGATAAATTTGAAATAATATAAATGTGTATCAGTTAGCTAAGAGTCGTCATATTTTAGATGTACACCAGCTTAAAGTCAGATCATCATTCTAACTCTACTGAGTTAAGTATGTAGTACATTCAGCATTAAACTACCCTCTTAGTCACCTTTTCATTGTGTAGTGGAACACAGATTAATCCCTATGCTAAGGCCAAGTCAAGGTGGTGTTGTCTACATGGTACAACGAACTGAGAAAATACTACTTCTGCTTCCTCTAGCAGCATAATACCATTGACACAGTGCCAGTCTTTGTCTAATTATACCTGCTGCTTGTGGTTAATTTACTAAGGCACAGCATAATGTTCCTGTTAACTTCCAATAAGAGACACAGTTCACATCAAGAGACCACAGGTTGGGTCTCTCTTTTATATCAGATGGTAACGTGCAGATGTGCTCCAGTATAGTAGTAGAAACCTGCAGTAATGCAAGAAACAGCTGCTCTGTAATTATATAAATTATATAAGATATATGAAGAGTATTTTTCACAACCCTAAGAAAAACCCATGCGAAATAAAATTAATTCTCTATTAAACTCTGAATTATCATAAATTATTCCCTTAAAAACTGAGTGAAAATTAATATGACCTTTTCTAATCTTTTAATTTAAACATGTTGGAACTGAGGAAAAAAACATGTAAAAAGAACAACGATTTTCAGAAGCTAAAATATTTTAATGACTAGGCCTGCATTTAATTTTTGGAAACAACTACTTTATTGAAATAACTTGCTCCACTAAGAGATTTCAATTGAACACATTTTTAATTTTTTTAACCAAACTTAGTATTTTGTTTTAAAGTCTGTTCCCTTTAATTAAGCTGCACACCGCAAAAGAAAATACAGACTGCTTTCTGAATATTAATTATAGTTCCCTTGAATTCTCCTAGGTCATTATAATATGATTAGCTAAAAGCTTTTCTTAGGTGGAATGAATAATACACATCAAATATACAGATCCATTTCAAAAGTCTACAATGATTACACTATTTGGATTCAGTTAATGAGAAAAATCCATCTCTGTTGGTTCAGTGACATGGGTGAACAGTTCGGTTCCTGAAGATGCACAGCATGACAAACACAATTCTTAACACCTGGACTATCATGCTAGCCACCTCATGCTGAAGGGCCTGCAAACTACTAAGACACACACAGGTATTCCTTCTGAGTATATTACCTTAAGTCCTTTCTTCCTTAATTATTTTTAGCAGATTAAATTAGCCCTGTGCTGTGGCTTATTAAAAAATGAATCATGTTTCCATGGCAATAAATTTGTTTTACCAACTTGCAATGTATATATTAAAACATTTACAAAAATGGATTTCCATTTCAGTTTAGAAGTAAGCAAGCATCAGATAAACCTTGCCATGAGGAAATGGGATCTGCAATGCTACATCACTTGTTTAATATTACCAAATTCTCTTTTTGAGGGTTAGACATAGTTCCAATTAGAAAAAAAAAAAAAAAAAGTGTAATCACCATTATCAATCTGTATGTGGTTTTAAGGGGCATATTGTAATACTTATATTCAGTTAAAACCATCAGGAAATGGGGAAATATTCAATCACACTTTATCCAAGGGAATCTTGCACCCAGAAATATTCTAAAACCATCTTATGCATTGAAATCAGGCCACAACACTACTTCCAACAGCTCAATTTACATGATGGCATATTCTGAACTACTTTGTAAAATCCTGATGCTATCTTTGTATCAGATGGTAAGAGAAGAAAAACACAAACATTACAAGCCCTCTTAATCCATCTCTTTTGGTCCAGCAAGTTGAAACGAAAAACGTTGTCCAGATTGTGCATGTGTCCCAAAAGCTCTAAGGGTAATCACAACAGCTGTACAGTGAGATGGCACATCCCTGACTGTCAGAGCTAAAATTCAGATATCAACACCAATGACAACTGTAGTGTCTGCACTGTGCAGACCAAAAGAAATACAGTTGGGTCTTGTATTTACTTTTTCTATAAACCACTTATGGACTGATTCACTGGATCTAGGTTGTGCCTCAACAAAACCATAACTGGATCTAGATTGTGCCGCAACAAAACCGGTATACAGCTCATCATTACAATGCTAATGCACCTACACACACACCCTCTGGTGAGTCTCCATGCAGTAGAAGGCAACCAAGCCTGACCTGCTCTGTAAAACCCAGAGGATGGGTACCACTCAAGAAAGTAGGTGAAATGTAACAAAACCCCCAAAATTTGCTTCAATGACTGGGAAATCAGTGAATTATGCTATGTATTATAATGGCATGAATGATAAATATCCAGAAAATTCTTGAAAACAAAACCTTTGAAGTCCCTTCTTTCCAGATTAACACTGCATGTGTGATAAGAGTCTGCACTAAAGTCCAGATGTGTAAAGCATAGATAATCTTCTAGGCTGCCACAGGTATTCCCGATGAGACTAGTGTGGGTAGATGGGAGAAGTGCAGCTTCTATTTTAATTAAATCATTGATGTAGTCTGTATAATCAGAGTAGATCCAGGCAGTGAGCTCCACACAATTCATGAAAAAAAAAAAAAAAAAGAAGAAGAGTTGGAAAAACATATCTGCAGATATTTCTCTCTCAAGTAAGTACAGCATGAATAAGGAGCTCCTGACCGAGTTCAAAGAACATGGAAAGGAGGCATTTAAGATACAAAAGCATGGTATGGTAACCCACAGGCCCACTGCTGAATGAAGCACAACACCTGGTGACAAAGAACATGGAAAAGTCTGAGGTACTTAATGCGTTCCTTACTTTAGCCTATACCCATAAGGTCCACGTTTGGGAATTCCAGGTCCCTGGGACCTGTGGAGCGGGGAAAATTTACTCTCAGGGAAACTGTATCCAGCTACGGTGCATTTAAACAAAGTAGACATAAACAGGGCTGTGGGACCTGATGGAATGCACCTGGCAGTGCTGAGGGAGTTGGCTGATGTCATTGCATTACCACTCCCAGTTATGTTTTAAAAGTGATGACAAATAGGGGAGGTAGCCAAGGACTGGGAGAAAGTAAACACCACTGCTTTCTCCAAGAAGGGCAAAACCAGAATCCTGAGAACCAGCAGCCAGTCAGTCTCACCTCCATCCCTGCAAAGGTGATGGAACAAATATCATGTCTGTAAGTAGAGTATAAGAATGTGATTGTGAATAGTCTGTATGGATTTATAATGGAGAAATGATGCTTAACAAATTTGATAACCTTCTTTGACCACAGAACTGGATCAGTGGAAAAGAGGAGAGCAGTGGATATTATCTTGACTTTAGTAAAATTTTCAGCACAATCTCCCATAACATCCTCACAGACAAACTGAGAAAATACAAGTGAGATAAATGGAAAATGAGTGAGGAGGATTGAAACCTGGCTTAACTGCTGGGCTCATAGTGCTGCGATCAATGGTATACAGTTAAGCTGGAAGCCATTTACCAGTGGTATACCTTAGGCATCAACATTTCATCCACTACTGTTTAACTTCTTTATAATTACCTGGATGACTGAGCAGGCGGCACCCTCAGCAAGAATGCAGATGACAGAAAACTGGTAAGAGTGGTTGATGCACCAAATGGTTGTACTGTCATTCAGAGAGACCTTGATAGGTTGGAGAAATGGGCTGATAGGAATCTCCCATAGTTCAACAAAGAGAAGTGCAAAGTCCTGAAGTGGAAATCACAGAATTGTAGGGGCTGGAAGGGACCTCAAGAGATCATCGAGTCCAATCCCCAATAATAACCAGAATAACCAGCACCCGAGGAGGAATAACTCTAAGCAATCCTACAGGCTAGGGCTGACTGGCTGGAAAGCAACCTTGTGGAAAAGGACCTGGGTGTCCTGGTGGAGACTGAGCTGAACAAGAGCCTCAATATGCCCCTGCAGCAAAGACAGTCAACAGCATCCATCCTCTGCTGCCTTTAGCAGGAGTACTGCTAGCAGGTTGAAGGATGTGGTCCATTCTTTCCGATCAGCCCTTGGAAGCCACATCTTAACTGCTGCATCCAAGTCTCCCCAGTACAAAAGAGACATGGATTTACTGGAGTAAGTGGAGCTAAGGGCCAGCACAGATGATTAAAGCACACATGTCTTTCATACATCTGTGTATCTCAGGAAAGGTGGAGAGATCTGGGACTCCACCCTGGAGGAGTAAAATCTCAAGGGAATTTTCTCAATATATATCATAATAATAATCTTCTCAATGTGTATAAATATCTGGTGAAGGAATACAAATGACAGTCAGGTTTTTCTCAGTGGTGCCTAGCAGAAGCAGCAGCAAGGGGTACAAACTAAAATACAAGAAATTCCAGGTAAAAGTTTAAAAAAAGAAATTTAAAAAATCAACTGGGCAACTGTGATTTTTTTTTAAACTGTTAGGTGGTCAAACATAAGAAGGCAGATGTGCAGTCATTTTCCCTTTAAGGTACTCAAAACCTGATAAGAAATAGTCTTAAGTAACTGTAGCAACTGGATGATCTGCAGATAATCCTTCTAATCTCTGACTGCTTGATGGAATTCATCTCATCATTTCTTAAAGACGGACAAGTCTTTCACTGAAATCCATCAGATGCTATCTTTTTTCCCACCCAAAAGTGACTCAATTCTGATACTATGTTTGGATTTTGTCATAAATATTACAATGGACACATATTTGAGTATCTATTTTTAAACAATTTTGGCATGAATGCTTTATGTGGAAAATTAGACAATTCATTCTCTTAGAGAAAATTTAAGAAAACCATTTTTACAGGTGCAGCTGAATAACAGAGGATTGTATATAAAGCAGATATTACCAATCGAGAGTAAATTGTAATTCATGTCACACTTCTGTCATAGCTATTTTGAACAGCTAGTGAGCTAGATGAAGACCATACCCAGTCGCTAACTATTATGTCACTCTAGGTCGAATCCTCTTACATGAGCATGCAGGCGTGCACACACACAAGCAAACACTGCAATGTGATTTAAGTTTCAAGTAATTACAGCTTGAAACAGTTTGAGAAGCAGAAACTACATACAGGTAATTAAGTCTTCAGCAGAGTATCATTATACGTTATCAGATGCCTGCGAATTGCAGGTGGTTAGTGCAGGTGTCCTGGGCTGCAGAAAGCAGAATGCAAACAAAGCAGTCTGATCAACAGATAGGCAGATGCAGACATACAGCACACACATTTATAAATACAGTAAACATATGTGTTCTCTATCTCTTCAGGCTGAGAACATGAGGAATGAGAAATCCACTTATATACAAAATAACTCCCAGAACTATGTTAAAATTAGTGAAAATACACATTTTTTAACATCTTCTTATATTTTTAATAATTCTATTAACTGCAAAGAACATCTACTTAATTCCATTGATATAGTGTCCTCTTTTCAATGCTGAAGAGAAGGAATAGCAAGTAACAACAATAATAAAGAAGCACCATAGTTCTGGTGTCATGATGGTACAAAGAAGGCTTATAGCAAAATTATTAGAAAAAGAGTAAAATATACTACATGAAGAAGTTAGTAGAAAGCAATATAAAAAGACCAGCTGTCCCAAATCATGTAAGAAATTTAGGGAAACCTGTCTCCAAAGTGATACATCATGACATATATCAGGTAATATAAAAATAAAATAATAAAGGATATTGAAAAAATGTACTTTTTTTCTTTCAAAACTGCAAATGAAAGGCCTTTTTTTTCTTAAGTGTAAATAGTAATTACGGACCAGACTCTAACACTCTTTTCTCCATTCTTCCTTCTGTTGGGTAGCATTCTATTCCAAAAGCTAGGTCTCATTGAAATAAGTATATTCTCTTCAAAAAAAGCTTACCAAACTAAGGTTATCAATTAGTAACCAAAAAATATCTATATCCTTTTCTAAAGAAGCTCAATGTCCTATTTTCATCTTACTATGAAAATATCTACTCAAACCCCTCTGTCCATAAAAAAACCCAAACTGCTTACCCAAGACCACCTAAAAAATATGGCACATCTCTCAGGAGCTTGCAAAGCACACAAAAAAGGCGGCAATAATTTTATTTATAATATATGAGAAAATGTGGGGTTGTTTTGTTGGTTTTTTTTCAAGCTATGCACACGTGTTACTTTTATTTTTCTCAGTAGCTGTCTAAAATACCCAGCACAAGAATGGAAAAAAAAATATACTTACAACTGAATCTCGACATCATAGTGAGATAAAAATAATTAGCAAGTGAACTTTGCTAGCTGGGCTCTGCAGGCATTTGTGTTGATGTTGCCCAGTGCCATTCAAGCCTTAGTTAAAATAAAAATGAGTCATCTGTGCTGGCTTCTTTTTCTGGAAAGGACTGTAATTTGTCTTGACTTCAGATGTACCATAAAATTTGATTCAACTTCTACGCAAGTTTTTATAGAATCAGATGGCAAACGTCAGGCAGTAAATGTTTCACTCTAAATTCCTGATACAAGGACGTTGTGTGTCAAATCAAGGGATAGAAGGATACAGTACTAGTAGGAAGAAATTCTGGGCTTAGTGCAGTTGATGTACTTTGCCACTGATTTCCCTGGGGTTAGGATTTCATTCTCGGACAGGGAACAGCAGAACAGAATAGCACAGTGATTTACACAGACAGCACTAGGAGGAGTGGTAAATGAAGAAGAGGTAAGAAAAGAGTACTCAGGATTAACAAAGAAATCTAAATTGCAAACAATGGTGGCTAACATGAACAAATGTGAAAAGGAAGCAGGCTAGCGCTTATGATTTTAGACATGTAATCATAGACCTATCTTCAAAGGGTTAAGACAGCAGGAGGGAGCAAACACAGATGTTATCAGCATTGAAGCATAACGCTGAACCTCAGTTTCTTTACAGTAAATGCTGCAGACGAGTTTAAACCATTTAAGCAAGAACAAGAAAAATGCTATCTTAATCTTACTGACAACTTCATAAAGTGAGTTTCTTTAAAGAAATGCCTGGCACTAACAGTAACCTCTAACAATGCCCATGGGATCTGCAGCTGAATGACAGTAAGTCTATGTAAAAACACATGTGTGGGTGTGTAAGCTTGTGTGTTCATAAAGCACATACATACCACTTGTGTTATTTATATATTTATGTTTTTTAAACAGTTACTAAATCTATTTTTAAATTAGGTATGAAGGAAAATATTAGAAAAGCTTGTCAAAATAAGTATAAGGCTGCTATTTTGACCCTGGGCTACTTAATATGGAAGGGGTTCTTGTCGCAGAAATAGAGCTAGATAAAGGTGTCTGATAGGTTGATCTTCTCAAGTGAAAATTCAAAGTGTAAACAGAAGTACATTTAAATGATAACACAGGCAACCTGTTCCCCCCACCCAAAAACACTTATGACAGTGCCTACAGATTCTTGATAGACTTAGAAAGAAAAAAACTACATGAAAAATCTTACATACATTGTTACTAAACACAGCTCAAAATCACTGACGAAACTGAAAAGGCTGTAGCTATGTACAAGAAACAGTGAGATACTGGTAATGACAGAACTGCTTGCAGCAGACAATCAACATAAAATCTGACTGCCAGTGCACCTGCAAGTGTGAAGTATGACTTTCTCAGAGACTATTAAAATGTCTTCCTTAAATAATCTTTACAAGTCTGCGCAGCATGTCGTCTTCAGTTTACAGTCTTTGCTGCATCCTAACTTTCTGTTAGTACTTACTGTGTGAGATCTCATCTACTTAAATGTGGCTTTTCATGAAAGCAGATGTGGGACAATTCTATGATTTTTTCTAACAATAAATCTAAACAGAAATGTATTTTTTATTCAGCTGTCTCCCATGGTAGGACACCCAATTACTCCATGAGCTGATTGGAAGCCAATGATCCCAGAACCAGAGAATTGGTCCAGATGGCCATTTAGAAGATATCAAAACTTTGAAAGTCTGTTACTGACTCCCTCAGCCTTGTTACTGTGGGGAGCTGGAAGTTCTTGTGTTTTGGATGCCTAATAGAAGGGAAGGTGAAGGGACAGGCAATCCTTCCCAAATTCCCCAAACTGGCCAGTTAATGGGCTGAAAAATTCCTTGCCCATTCAGTTATATTAAACTTCCAATAAAAGTTAATTAGTTTAACAGATTTAACTTGTCAACAGAACTGGTTAGTCTGACATTGCTCGTACACATCGTAGTCTGACAGGTACAAAAACTGTATGTACTTCAAAGAGCAGCTGTATGACTTCCCTGTTTACAGCTCTATTGCAGCATGCTAGATTAATCCAAACCTCCATTCTGTATCTATAATTGTGCAAGAAAACTCCTGGGTAGACAGGTATTTATGTGCTTGATTTGCAGGTTCCTGCAATGCACATATAAGCCTTTCTGTCTACAGGGGTTTCAGCAAGATTTATGTAGGTAGCGACCACACAGATTTAGGAGTCTGTCGGCATGTAATGCACAGTGTAATCAATGCCTAACATGTATTTAGACACCATATTGATCATACAGATAAGTGGAGAAAAATTATTTCAGAAAGTTTGGTCCTGAATATCAACATTTAAAGCAGCAATATCACAGAATACTCACACAGCTGTGGAACTCTCATTATTATTAAAAATATATCTTTATTATTATTGTTGTTGTTATTGTTATTATACATTCATACAATCCTTTAGCTTTGTATGATCCTTGAAAGAGATTGTAAAAGGGCAAAGTCCTTTCCTTGAAAATTTTGAAATCAAAATTAGGTAAAGATGAGGTAGAATATGCATAAAAGAGACCAGAAAAAAAGGGGGATTTAGAAAAGAAGATTAATACAAACTATACATGTTTTAGGAAAAAAAAAATTCACTGCACAGAGTTACTTAAGGTAAAATATGAGAGATGGCAAGGTAGGGGAAAACTGTGAATGTAAATAAGCAGGAACTGTAAATAAGTGAACTGGTAACCAACAAAAGATTCCTGAAGAGCACAGTTTCAAAAGGGAGTAGCATAAATACTAAGAGTAAAATATACATTCTGAAAAAAACAGAAATTAAAAGCAGTTATAGAAATAAATAAAAAAATATATAATGCCTGTTCTGCTACAAGAAGCTGTAGTTTGAAGACTGTTTTTTTTTCCCCATAGACATTGTCCTAAATTTGCTCTTCTCAAAAGGACCTAACAGCACCATGTTTATCATATGGTAATACAGACACACTTCCTTCATTAAAAAAGACCTCCTCAGACAGTGCCTGTAACACATAGATTATTTTTTTCTGAGTCCATTGTTAGTGGAAATATAATTCTATGATTGTCTTATGCTGATGATTTCATCAGGTCATGTGACTTGAGTCAGTGGTTGGGGAAAAGATACAGGACTGGAAGAAGCTTCACCTGGACTATACAGAGATTTTCTTGTGTCAAGTCTGGAGAGGAACAATGAAAGCAGCCATCCAGTATGATCACTTAAAGGGGATGTTGTGAACAGGAATATTTGTTGTGTCTCCTTCACTCTTCAGATGACCATAGGAGATACTAAATTTAGTTCTCTAGCGTGCTTCAGCAAATCAAAGTTTACTTAAAAATCATGTGTCACAAAAGGATAAATCATGGGATTTGAGTGAGCACCTAGTGCAGGTCTAAAGTCCTTGGAAATTTCTTCATCTTGAATATCTTTTGATTTTTGGCTGTGGTGGGTTGACCTTGGCTGGACACCAGGTGTTCACCAAGCTGCTCTATCACCTCCCTCCTCCACATTGGTCAAGATAAAGATAGTTTAATAAAGAAAAAGGTCACACACTGAAGCAAAGAAGAAAAAAACAAAACAAAACAAAACACCAAAAATATTTCTTTTCCACTTTCCATCTGTTGGTGATGTCCAGCCACTTCCCAGTCCACACAGAGGTTGCTCCAGAAGACAGATACTGTAAATAACGAATGCCTCCCATTTCCTCCTCTTCCTTTCTCTGAGCTTTGTAGTGCTGAGTAGACATTTTATGGTATGCAACATCCCATCAGTCAGTTGAGGTCAGCTGTCCTGGCTGTATCCCCCCACAGGATCTTGCCCACCCCCAGACTACTGGTGAGGGGGTTGTTGGAGAGACAGCCCTGATGCTCTGCCAGCGCTGCTCAGCAGTAGCCAAAACATGGGTGTATTGCCAACACCTTGCTGGCTACCAACACACAGCAGAGCACTGTGAGGGCTGCTGTGAGGGATCTAACTCCATCTCGGCCAGACTCAATACAGTGGCTAATGTAAATTGTTGAAACTGGTTTACCACAGTACACAATTGTAAATTAACTACCAAGGCTGCTGACAATGAGAATACAGTCTAGTAGAAGAATCATTGGAATAGTTCTGGAAAAGCAGAGATGATGACACAAATGCAGAAAAGTTCAGTTTTGTTGTATTAATTGCATTTCTACTTTAGTTCACAAATATGCCCTTACAGACTGACTCATAAAGAGGAAGAGAGATAGATGAATGAGTCTCAGGTTAGCACCAATGTTTTCTAAATAGTCTGAAAAGCATATAAGTTCCTTTTTTATCCCAATTTATCGTAATTTTTACCAATCAGTTTGACAAACACTTCACATGTATAGTTTGTAGTTTGGGTCTCCAGCATAAGAAAGACATGGACGTGTTGGACCGAGTCTAGAGAGGGCCATGAGGTTGATCAGAGGGCTGAAGCACCTCTCCTATGAAGACAGGCTGAAAGAGTTGTGTTTGTTTGGCCTGCAGAAGAGAAGGCTCCGGGGAGACCATAAAGAGGCCTACACAAAAGAATGAGACAGACTGTTTACAAGGGCATGTAGTGATAGGACAAGGGGTAATGGCTTTAAAGTGAAAGAAGGTAGATTTATATAAGGAAAAAAGTCTTCACTGTGATGGTGATGAGGCACTCGATCATGTTACACAGGGAAGCTGTGGCTGTCCCCTCACTTGCAGTGCTCAAGGCCAGATTTGATGGTGCTTTGGGCAACCTGGTCTAGTGGAGGGTGTACCTGACCATGGCAGGGGAGCTGGAACTGGGTGATCTTAAAGGTCCCTTCCAATCCAAACCATTCTGTGATTATATGATTCTATCATAAATCAGGGCATGGAACAACTGCATTTGCACTTAATTGTCCTGTAGAATAATAGAGAATTAGAGTAACTATTCCTGAGTCACCAGCTGGATTAGATCTTTGAGGAAGTGTTTATTTAATGTATTCTAAGGAATCCATATTACTTCTTGACATGCAGTAAAAAAAGTTCTTTTTTAATTTAAAAAATGAACATAATTAATGTGCAAACAATCTATTTCCAATTTAGCAATACAAGATGTACATTACTGTAAACCAGTTGGAGTTTTTTCCCTACAAGTGACTCATAAATCACAGTTCCACTCTCTGAATATATATTTATTAGCACTACACGTAGGTGGAATATTATGCCAGGAAGTCTATAGCTGCAGAGAAGCATGCTAAAAGGTACAATAACTTCTTAAAAGTGCTTTCAGTATATTTTTAGCATGTTACATATTCTTAATTATACAGAAAGACATTTATACAGGTAGTCCAAACCTCTGAGCTGCAAAAACCCCAAACTAGTTTGGGATGTAAGTTAAGAACTCAAGAGAATAATTTAGACACTACATTATTTCAATTAGTTACATTAAACAGTATAAAAAATAGTTTTGGAATGAAGGTTTTCAATGTTCTTTTAAGTTGTTCGTAATTAGAAAAGTAAAGAGATGGTAGATGTGCATAAACCAAGGAGCAATTTGATTAGCATATAATGGACAATCCTTGAAGTCCAGAGTAATGTAGGCATGTTAACAGAAAGTCCTATATCCTATTAACCACAGGAATTATAGCTCTGAACACCAAAGAGGACTTTGAGATTAATCCTGATTGACCTTCTGCAAAGGATTAAAGAATCACATCCCCAAATTTTTTGCATTTACTGTCTAGTCTGTAACCAGTATTTCTCCAAGACCTTTCATAAAATGAGATTTATTTTTCTTTACATCTGTACGTTTTTATGTATTCCGATAGTACACTTTGCTCATAATGCACACAGGTGATCTAAATTCAAAGTTCTAAATTTAGCCTTTCATTTATATAACCTGCTCAGCATGTCATTAGGGGGAGAGAGGGAAAAAACTTTATAAGGAGTAATATATTACCAGCAAGCCAACAATCTCTGGCAGTTATTAGCATAAGAATCTATTAGTGAATTTATTTCAAAGTATGTATCATGTATGAAAAGTCAAATGAAAAATAATCCAGAATATTTACACCCTGGTGAATCTTCACCTGGAATGTACATTCCACTGCACTTAACTATGTTTCCTGCTACAGTATCTGTGTGCCTCATAGTTCCTGGTATTTCCATCTCAAAAACCGTAAGCACAAAGAGAAAAAGTAATTTCTTGCATCTAGCAATACCCTTTTGACCCTTCCAAGCTTTCTACAGCCCATAGGGTCTAACGTATTTCCTTCTGTCTCCATGAATGCTAGAAAGCCCTGAGCTGTCTGTCCCCAGTAGCCAGTAGAAGACACCTCAGCTACCATTGGCCCCTGAACCTCCAGCTGGCTCATACAGCAGAAGCCATGGAGCTGGACTGCCTGCTAAATTCCTTCAGGCACTACCTACAGTAATTTGTCACATCTTTAAATGGAGCATACCTTGCTTTTACCCAGTTCTTTAAATCATTGACAACTTAAAATTGGCTAATATAAAATGCAACAAGTTTTCATTTATAAAATCCACATCACATAAGTAATGAATGTTTATAAAGGATGCAGGTAAAGAAATGAAAGCAGAACTATACCTGAACTACTTACACCAGAGTTACCTCATAAAAACCTTTCTGTTATTCATTCAACTGCTTTACTGTCTCCCATTTCTCCTCTTTTCTTTTGAAAAAGCAGTAAAATGTTTCAAGCTTTGTGTCATCTGTACCTACTATGAAGTCTGCCAGAAAAGATTGTCCCAGGAAAATCACTCACAGGAAAAATCATCTCCTGGAGCACTCCCATTAGAGAACACCTCCAGTAACTCAGCCAACTGCCTCATGGTGAAGAATGTTAGTTCTCGTGTCAAATATTCCCTTTGAGATTTTTTTCCTTTGAGATGATCCTCGCAGACTTCATCTTTCATTCTGAAGTTTTTTTCAACCTCATGCTTATTCAAGAAGAGCCTAGCCAATCCTTTAGTTAAAACAAAATTGCTTCTCTTCCTTAGAAAAGGCTGGTGGACAAGGACTAAACTGCAAGAAAAAAATCATCACACCTCCCCTCAACTCAAAGAAGCCTGGAACAGAGGTTGTTGAGAAGCAAAGGGTCCTACTTATGACAATAAGGCAAGCAAACAGAAAAGATTTAGCAAGCCTAAAGTACAGTTTGAGAGGGATTTCTTTTAGTAGGAGAGTAGGAAAGGTTTGTGTTTACAGTAATATACAGTTGTAAAGTCTGTATGAATATATCTGGGATAAATGGTAGCAGTAATCTTTGATAAGATTTTTCACTGTTGCAATGTAAAACTAGAGAAAGAAGAACAAGACAGTTTGGAAAAAGAAAAGCTTTGGCTTTAACATAAGAATTTTTTGCCAAGTAGGAGATACAGCAGTAGCCCATATGGTACTGTGCTTTAGACTCGTGACCAGAACAGTGTTGATACACACCAATGCTTTATCTATTTCCAAACAGTGCTTGCAGACCATTATGGTCCTCTGTGTCTCACTCTACCCCCTCTCCTTTCCCAAATAGGCTGAAGGTGGACAAGAAGCTGGGAGAAGACACAGCTGGGACAGATGACTAAACCGTACAAAGAGATGTGCTTTATGCCAGGTAACATCAAGCTCAGCAATAACTGAGAGGGAGCTTTTCTGAGCAGCCATTGCTCAGAGGCTATCTGGGCACTGATGAGTCATCACTTTTGCATCACTTCTTGGGGGTTTTTTTTGTTGTTAAAAAAAGCATCCCCCCTTTTCCTTTCCCCTGCACATTCCCTCTCCCCATTCACTTATTAAACTGCTTTTATCTTGACTCATGAGTTCTTCTTGTCACTCTTCCAGTTCTTTCCTCCATCCTGCTGTGGGGGAATGAGCAAGTAGTTGGTGGTTGTTTAGTTGCTGGCTGGGGTCAACCCACCGCAAGAGCAAAGCTGCTGCAGTTGGCTAGAATGGCTAGCAGAGCGAAGAAAGAGTTGAGGTGAGAGAATAGGGGGGAAAAAGCAGTATGAAGCACAGCCAGCAAGAGATAAAAGGCTGAGGTTTTGGCACCAGAAAGCAGTGGAGAAAGTTGTGTGAGGCATGTGGGGCTGGCAGCTTGAGGAGCAGCAAAGTCAGAACCAGGTGAGATCAATTCACCAACTCAGCTTAAATGCAGCCTTACTCTCCATCAAGACTTCAAATATTGTGAACAGTGAGTGCCAATTATTACAGGAGAGAGTAAGCAACTAGCTGACCTAGCAGCTGCTTTCTCTGAAGAAAATGCAATAAAATATTATTGGCATAGTTATGCTTCAAGAGTGAAGTACTAGTACTGTTTACTTACCTTGCTTGAGTTTTCTTTTTTCCATTTAATAAGAATGTGTGTTAGCAGTTTGATTTACATTTCATAGCTGCTTGATACCCTTCACTGGAAAATTCATTTTTCATTGCAATTTACATCTGCTATCAGTCTCCATATTAAAAATATGCACTACTGAAACACATAAATGAGATAATTTTGTGTAGTTCTTTAATGATGAAGACCAGATACTACAGTTATTACTAATTTTAAAATATTGTTTGCAACTGATGTCCAACCTGCTCCATTTTGGTATACCAAAAAAGTGACCTTTCTACAAAAGTTACCTTTCTATTAACATTTCCTCTTCACTGTCATGTTGCTAAGTTGCAATAGTCAGTCACTAACAGAATCATAGTTGGTAGGCATTGAAAGGGACCTCTGGAGATCATCTCGTCTAAGCCCCTGCTAAAGCAGGATCACATCCAGGTGGGTTTTGAATACCTCCAGAGAAGGAGACTCCACAGCCTCTCTGGGAAGCCTGTGCCAATGCTCTGGCAGCCTCAGAGTAAAACCTTTTTTCTCATGTTCATGTGACACTTCCTAGTTTTAAGTTTGTGCCCATTGCCTGTTATCTTGATGCTGGGAAACACTAAGAAGAGTCTGGACCCATTCTCTTGACATCCACCCTTTAGATAAGCATTGACAAGATCCCCTCTCAGTCTTCTCCAGGCTGAACAGAGCCACGTCTCTCAGCCTTTCCTCATATGAGAGATGCTCCAATCCCCTAATCATCATTGTAGGCCTCCACGGAACTCTCTCCAGTAGTTCCCTGTCTGTCTTGAACTGGACACAGTACTCCAGATACAGCCTCACCAGGGCAGATTACAGAGGATAACCCCCCTCAACTTGCTGGCCAGGCCCTTCTTAATGCATCCCAGGATCCCATTGGCCTTCTTGGTCACTGGGGCACACTGCTGATTGATGCTTAACTTGTTATCTCCCAAGACACTTACATCCTTCAGGATAAAATTAAGACATTTCACAGTATACTAGAAGAATCTGCCATTCACAGCTTAAGGAAAAGCAGCACTTTACAGCAAAGAACCAAGAATTGGAAAAGATGAGGAAAAGACATCTGAAAATTTCCTCCTATATTTGTTGCAAGAGACCCAAACTCAGACTGCTTGGTCTGCTAACACGGACATATCTCATGTAATGTATCTGTTTATGTGAATATGGTCATGCTATCTGGAATGACTGTCACACCAAACAGACAAAAAAGCATTCTCTTCTGATCCAAGCTTGAGATGCACCTTAATATAAAGACAAAAATATAATTTTTGTGGACGGGAAGAACAGACATAAGCCAAAATTTTAAAACATGCTTAGAAGCTAACAAGGATTTTTGTATCCAAGGTCCTTAAAGAAGAGAAAGCTCTGTACATCTTACCTGAACACAAAGCCAAGCAAAAAGTTTGTTCACAATGTAAACAAAAAAGGGGCAACTATAACAGCCAACAGGCAGCTATGGCTATTTACATGCCCCAGCAATGCAATGCCCAAGGCAGCTGCCTACTTTGCTTAGGTCAGTCCTGGAAACTGTGATACAGTTATGCAAAAGGCAAAAAAAATCTTTGAATATGATCTAGCAAAGCTTTCCTAGCAGACCTAAATCTGCCAAGACCATATGACTGCTAGATGGAAAATCCCATTTAGAATGCTAGTGTAATTCTGTCACACATTACTTTTTTTTTTTTTTTCCAAATTTATATCGACATAGATGAATTAAAGAAACTTGGCTTGATTAACCACACTAAAGGCCAAGAGGGAACAGAACCTTTTCCTGCAAATAAATCAGGATGCAAATATCAGGCAGAAAGAGAGAATTCAGCTAAACAAAGAGGCTGGCAGAAGAACAAGCTCTGAATAAATCAAGCTGGTGACAAGAAGAACGCTCCCCATCATTGACAGTATGGGGGTCTGAAACAGTTTCTCAATAGGCACAGTGGGACACAGGCCAACTAGTGCTGACAAGCCTGGTTATTTGTTGAATTGCAGGACATGGGTCCTTATGCAACACGTTTGTGCACTTGACATGTTGGGGCTTTCTTTTTCCCTGGCCACACAGGATGGATTAAATCTTTCTCTGAGACTATCCAGATTTTTTCTCGTATGGTTTACTGGTTTTGGCTGGGTAGAACTTTCTGTATAGCACTGCTATGATGCTATGCTTCAGACCTGTGCTGAAAATGGTGTTGATAATATAGAAATATTTTTGTTACTGCTGAGCAGTGCTTGCACAGAGCCAAGGCCTTTGCTCTGGGGCTGTTTAGCTTGGAGAAGAAGAGGCTGAGGGGAGACCTTATCACCACCTACAACTACCTGAAGGGAGGTTGTGGAGAGGTGGGTGATGGTCTCTTCAGCCAGGTGACAGGAGATAGGACAAGGGGAAATGGCACAAAGCTATGCCAGGGCAGGTTCAGATTAGACATTAGAAAAAAATTTTGTTCTGAAAGAGTTGTTGGGGCCTGGAACAGGGAGGGGATTGAGTTACCTTCCCTGGATATGTTCAAAAAAAGGGTAGATTGAGGTACTTAGGGATATGGTTTAGCTGAGGATGGGATTGGCTGGACTTAGTGATCCTAAAGGTCTTTTCCAACCTTGTGATTCTGTGATTCCCCACCCTGCCAGTGAATAGGCTGGGGGTGCACAAAGAGTTGGAAGGTGACAGTACTGGGAAAGCTGACTCCAACTAGCCAAATGGATATTCCATACCATAGGGCATCAAGATCAGCAATAAAAGATATGGGGGAGAAGGAACAAAGGAGGAATATTCAGAGTTAGGGTTTTTGTCTTCCCAAGTAACCGTTCTGTGTGACAGAGCCCTGCTTTCCTGAGGATGGCTGAACACCTGCCTGCCCATGGGAAACAGTGGATGAGTTCCTTGTTTTGCTCTGCTTGAACATACACAGCTTTTGGTTTCCCTCTTAAACTGCCATTATTAACTCATATACCTTTCCAATTGTCCCCTCCATCCCATTGTGGGGGGAGTGAGCATGTGGCTGTGTGGTACTTAGATGCCTGCTGTGGTTAATGCAGAACATTTGGTCAGTGACTGAACCTTTATTATGTATTTCTTAGTACTGCACTATACGACTGGCATAGGAAGGAAGGGAATAAAACTCTCCAAAACCAAAAATAAAATGGTGAAGCACGCTTCCCAGTAACCACTCCATAATGCTTTATCTTTCACCACCATCATAAAGAATTTTTTGAGACCTTACATTACAACAGCTTCTCACTGGCTTGCCAGTGCACAGGTTCCCATTCCACTCAGTTGAAGTTCCTCTTTTTTGCTGTGCAAAATGATATCCCAGACTACTTGCACCATCAAGGAAACTATCAGTGATCTATAGGGAATCCAGCAGCAGAGCTTCACTGTTCAAAATAAACTGCCAAAGAGCACTGACAAGCTTAATAAATAGCAGCATTCACGAGCTCCCCCTTTGGAGATTGAGGCAGGCAAAGTGCCCAGAAAAGGCCAAGGTGTTCTTCCTTATTGCAGCTATTTTAGCTGTGTGGATTTACCTTTTGTGATTATTTAATGAAGAAAAGACCATCTCCCTGGTGACTCTAGTAAAAACCATCTATGCAGTCTCCTTCCATCCTGTAGCTCTAGCTGGCCTATCGCGTGTGGTCTACATAACACAATAAAACAGCTTTTAACTCAAGAGAGCAACAGAAAGAAGAAACACAATTTTTCATTGATATTACAAACCCTGAGCAGAAAGTAATAGCCTAAGCTACCTACTTGCAGTGTTTTAGTCCGCAATTCTTCTGAGCACAACTTGAAAAATGGTTCTGTTTATTTTATCTTATCACATTTGCCTGGTATTACTTTTTGCTCATAACCATTCAGACATGTTTGGCATTTAACATATGCTATTTTGGAAAAGATTCTAATCTGTTAAATAAGTTTTAGGCTTATCTGACAAGGCATTTTTCTTACATACTGCTATCTGCAGATGGTATGATGAAAGATAAAAACAGTCAGCATCTCTTCCTTTCCTACAAGCAGCTCCCACTCCACTATTCTGAGCAGTTACAAGGAAGGATGTCAGAGACCTGGCATGAAGGTTTTTTGGACTCTAAATCACCAATTTCTATTAACACTCTAGAGTAATTTTATTTTAAAGTTATAAGTATACTGATGTACAAGGAGTTGAACTGTAAATTACAGTTCCCATTACTTTTTTTTTTTAAGGAGAGGCTCTTCCTTTAAANATGAATGACAAGGAAAAAAAGGGGAAAAAAAAAAAAAAAAAAAAAAAAAAAGCCTAGGGATATTGTGACCATCTCAAGGCAGCAGGCAGCCCCAGCACTTCTGGCAATTAGGCTTGTCAAAATCCCCTCTCAGAAACCCCTGCTGCTCCAGCAACAGCAAGTGCCAGGAGGCAGCTGTGTTCCCAGAGACTGCGAACATAAACCCAGCAAAAGACAACTTGGTAGCTCTTTGTGGGAGATGAAGGAAACCAAACAGACATACTCTTTAATAAACTCCTGTGTACTGAGATCTGCAGGGAGCGTAAGCTTTTGTGCTTTTATTTGCATAATGACCAGCATAAGTTCTCATTTCACAAAAGGAAATGGACTTTCATGCCTGGAGCCACCACGGGCTGTATCCATCACCCCATCACTTAAGCAGCCCAGCCTGGTTCAAATCATCACCCTTTTAGAAAAGAAAAGCCTTGTCAGGAGCTCACAAGAACTCAGCAGTAGAGCAGATAAACTTGCTATAGGTTAGCTAGAGGCCTACTGAGGTATGAATCACATTGGTGAGATTCTTTAGGAATTGTATGTTAAAACATTAGAAGCTCACCTAAGTTCTGTTTATCTGGCGCCTTATTTAACTGTCTCAAAGCACAACTGGCTTAAGGCAAGCACCTCTAACTAAATTAAAAACAATGGGCACAGAAATAGATGTAGCCAACACATTAACCCAGAACATCAGCTGTTTCTCAAGAATTGCTTGCAAAAGTATTTGGAACTCAGTACAAACCGAAAATAGTGGAATTTTTAAAATTTCTTTTTTAAAATTTGAATTCCAGTTCTCTCTGTTCACCAAGGAGTAAGAACACACCTATTGTAATTCAGCCCTACATGTACCAAGGCACAACTAAGACACAGTCTAATTATTCTTCCTTCCCACTCTCAGCCCAAGATTCATTGCTTCATTCAGTGCAGAGGATGAAGCAAGCTTTGGTCACCACACTGCAAAACCAGTTATTTTCACTTCACGCACCACGCCTCCCAAACACCACCCACCCACCCATACCTGCCCCACCCCACAAAAGGAAGCCTCAGGGCTCAGATATTTTTCTTATTCTGAAGTGTGATATATGTCCCTCTGATCCGTGTTAATATGGAATAATGTTGGGGGTGCATAATGACAGACCCTTGTANGAAACAACTTGTCTCTGAAAGGAAGGTGATCAACCAGAAGAAGAGGGAGGCGCCTTAAACCTGCGGAACCAGCTGCCCGTCATTAGCAAGACAAAAGTTACGGGACCTGGCCGGCACTCCAGCATGTCAGCTTATGGTTGTCTTGTGGGGGTCCCCTTGCAGCACTCCAGTCTGTCAGTTTAAGCCGGTGGGCTGTGTTATCCCTGGAAGGTATATAAGCCAGGGACTGGAACTATTCGGTGTGCGTCTTGGTGGGGCAGAGACTCCCGGCGCACCCGGTGCTGACTGTGCACCCCAGCACCGTTTGCTTGCTTTTATTCGTTTAATAAATTGTTCAATTTGGTTAAAATCCTGTTTGGGACCAAGTCATTTATAACATGAAGAGAAAGTGGAATTTTTTTGCCAATTTTTGCTTTGCAATCAGAAATATATCATGGCATATTCATTGCTTCAGTACAGTCCTTTCTGTATAGAGCTGTATAGTCAAGTGTGACAGATCATTCAGATTTCTATTTCTCAAGTTACTTCCACTAATATTCATTACTTCATGGAAATAATTATGTTACCTACCACATGATTCCAAGAACTTAATGGAAAGCAGGAGGTTATTCTGGGAAAATACATAACCATATTTGGACACGTGGTGAGGCATCCAATGTATTGATAAGGAAAATGACTTTCAAACACTAATTTACAAACATTAACTCCCCCAGTACTGTGACTCCATTCCATTACTGATTTATTCTATGTTGCTTCTTGGGGGAGTGTTCATAGATTTGCTCTGTGGAAATACCATGCTTCAGGTAGGTTTGCGAATACTGGGAGCAGTAGTAGTGCAAGTATATATTGCAGGAACATGCTGCCAAAATAAGATGTTAAGCTGCTTTCAAGGCTTATCCTCTTAACAGCTGTAAAAGACTCAGAGTACCCAGAAGTCATCATCAGGTAGGAATGGAGCTGCTTTAATTTACTGCATCAATGCCTAATAGAAGTGATTCAAACCTGGGTGTCATTTTTTTTTCTTTCCAAGGCCTCTTACTCCTCCTAAAAAGGCAGGAAACACAGAAGAAAAAAATCTATCCACTAATAAGTACATCACCTCTTCTGAGAAAGTATCCCTAGAACTATGCTCTGGTCAGGGAGTTTGTCCTTGATATGAGTGGGTGATGAAAGTGCCAAACAGACCTCAGGAGATGACTCAGAGCCTCCAGGGTCATTCTGAGAGATAAGCAAAAAGACAAAGAAAAGACTCCAGCCCTGCCTAGGTCCAGATTCACAAAACAGTCAATGTAATTTTAAAAATTTCAGAAGAGATAACAGAATGCCTGCATAGCGATCTGAGTTTTAAAGTCTATCATCACAACTACTTTCACTATTATGAACAATAAAAATTATCTTCATTTTGTCCCCAAAAGGGCTCATTTAATTGTAATTTTCAGATGAAGGGTGTCACCAAACTGTAGTCACAAATTCTACTGGTTGATACAAGAGTCACAGCACATAAGCTTGTCATGTTCCAGGTGTCTGCAAGCAGAGAAGGAAAAAAGTCTGAGGTTTTCAAGACTTTTCTGCCTGACATGTTCCCCATACTCTGTCTACACTGGGATAAAAATGCATTATTCCTCCTCACTCTTCTATTCCTCAGGCTCCTTTAATTCCACTTTCTGCAATTATAATTTGACAGACAGAATTAAAACAGATGATTATAGTGGACTCTGAAAACAAGCATCATGGGTGTCTATCTCATAACCATCTTCCTTCTTGCATACACTATTATCTCACATAATGCAGCCTTATTCCATATAATGTCTGATAAAGGTATCAGTTTAATCTTTTTGCAGTATAAGCACTATGATTTTCAACATACTAAGTATATTTGAAATCACTAGGTTTTGGGTTTTTTTGGGGGGAGAGGGAGGTAAATGGCTTTATTTTCTTTTAAATCTACCATCTTTTGACAAGGCACTCCTAGTCTTGGCAGGGGCGCGGGTGCTAATTATTCCCCCAGGCATTGGGATTAACTGTTGCTGAGTCTTCTACATAACATCAAGAAATCATATTAAATCTCTATTTCTCATTAATCATATTAGCAAAAGCCAGTGAATGGTTACCTTATATATCCTTGGAGTGGAGGGGAAAGCATTCCTAGACAACACGTATAAATACACGAGTTAACAGTGAAATGCTGCAACATAAGGGGTTCTTTAGACTGTGTGGAGTGTGTAAAGGCTATGGCCAAACAAAACAACTTAGCTACAATAAAAACTAGATATTCCTTTAAGAATGGGAAAGTAGCTCATGGTCACTTAAAGATGGAGGGCTCGCAGCCAAGCCTGCTTAATGTTCAATCAGCAAACACAAACCAGGAATTTTAAACTGTCAGGATAGACCAAGTATGAATAGAGAAGTACTAGCCTTTGCAAAACACCCCAAGATCAAGTTGAAAGAAAATTAATGTGGTGGTTTGTTGTTTGTTTTTTTTTTCTGGAAACTGCAGAGAGTCATTCCCCCTTGCTTGCACTATTCATGGTACTTACACAGAAGATCAGCCTACTGAAACTGAATCTCAGCTAAAGTGGAATTAAGCTTCCAGACATTAAGGAGTGAGTTCAGTGCCTCTCCTTTGATTTCAGAATGTATTTTTTCAGATGGATTGCCACAAAACGAAGTTTGGGTGCACATCTTCCCAGAAGTCAGTGAGGAAGAACATTATTTTCTGTTTTTAAGATCAAAGTAATTTCTCCAGGAGGAGGGAGCAAGGTTACTTAAAGGGAGCCTGGTGCTGAAATGGAGAGTAAATATATTAGTTCTTCAGATAAAAATTCACCATCATTGCAATTCATGCTCTACTGCAGTATCTAAACACGACAAAGGATAATAATACAGGATCATGCTGTAGAACCACTATGATCACTATTTTCAAGTATGACAGATTTGCCCACCAGGAAGCATCCATCAAAGCAGCTTTAATAATCTAAAAGTCACTGTAGAGCACTGAAACTCCAGGAATCTTCTTGTATTATGCCTGGAACTGTCGCATCCATACCTGCAATATTTAGAAATTAATACAAGGAGGGTAGGTTCAGCCAAACATAAAGCAGCAGTACTCTATAATGAAATTGAGTATTACTAGCTCAGCAGGTTCCCTTGCTTGTTTCATTTTGGTTTTAAAAAGAAGATACACTTGTTGCTGCCAAATTTGTACCATAAGCACTGAATGCCAACTGTCTTTCCCTCTTTGTGAGGATCTATACATGATACCTGTCACAATGTACTATCAACACTGCATAGTTCAAGTTAGGTGATTTTACCTGATTTTAGGCTCTAATATCCATCAATAGGAATGGAGATGTAGGGTGGATTGTTTAAAAATTAATTCTTTTTGGTATTAGTAGAAACATGCACAATATAATAGAGTATCATAAATAATATGTATCTAGAAATTAACAAGGAGTGAGTTAAATATAGAATCATAGAATCATAGAATCACAAACTCATAGGGGTTGGAAGGGACCTCAAGGGTCCAACCCCCCTGCCAAAGCAGGCTCCCTAGTTAATATTGCACAGATAGGCATCCAGATGGCTCTGTCACCCTCACTGTGTAAAAGTTCTGCATGTTCGTGCGGAACTTCCTATGCTCTAAGTTGCAGCCATTGACCCTTGTCCTGTCTCCACAGACCACTGAAAAGGGGCTGGCCATTTCCCCCTGCATGCCATACTTAAGATGTTTATAGACATTAATAAGGATCCCCCCTTAGTCTTCTCCTCTCCAGGCTGAAGAGTCCCAGCTCACCCAGCCTTTCCTCATATGGGAGATGCTCCAAGCCCTTAATCATCTTTGTAGCTCTTCTCTGGATGCTTTCCAGGACATCCCTGGGTTTTTTATACCAGGGAGCCCAGAACTGGACACAACACTCCAGGTGGGGCCTGACCAGGGCAGAGTAGAGGGGGGGGATCACCTCCTTAGACCTGCTGGCCACACTCTTCCTGATGCATCCCAGGATCCCATTGGCTCTCTTAGTCACCAGGGCACACTGCTGGCTCATGGCCAACCTGTCATCAACCAGGACCCCCAGGTCCTTCTCCACAGAGCTCTTCTCCAGCAGGTCATCCCCCAGCCTGTACTTGCACCTCCCCAGGTGCAAGACTCTACACTTGCTTTTGTTGAATCTCATCTGGTTTCTCCCTGCCCAGATATATAATATAATAATTAATAATGCATTATAATATAGGATAAATATTTATTGTATAATATATAATGTGCATCCACATATTATAATATGCAATATCTATAATGATGTAATATATATTATTAATATAAACCATTTCTGTGTGATCGTTTAGATCAACCATATCAATTGCCTCATTGTCCCTTTAGTAACATGTAGATATTGCCATATGTTCCTAACTATACAGTTTTTCAATATAGCTGTCCCAGAGCTCTAACATGGTATCTATTTAGGACTACAAATTAATACCCCTGCTAACTCACTAGATTAAAAATTTAGTTAATTTAATTTACAGCTAGGCATCAGTATGGCTAAAACAAGAAATGTCTCTTCATCTTTTGAACATACTATAAATTACTGACATTGTGTGAGTCGTTAGGCTCTTTTGGGAGTATGAGGAGGTGCAGCTTACCCAAGAAATTCTATGTAAGTCATGATTGACATGGGCTAATACTGTGCACCAGTCCTAGGAAAGTGGCTTGAGTTTCACATACTGAAACATTAATATAGTTCATGTTGTTTTTTCTTTCCTTCTTTTCTTCTTTCTCTCTTCTAAGGCAACTCTCCAACTTGTTTTCTACCAGTGAAAAGTGTGAAAGAAATAATTCTGAGGCTGGAATGCATAAAAATGACATGAATTTCCTTATATTTCTTCTCAATACTTGAAAAAAAAAACCAAACACCACACCAGGGAATTGCATCAATTTAACTCTCTTAAATCAGTATAAGTGAATTATATTGATTTATCTTAATTCTCTAACAAGCTAAATTAAGGCTCTCTAATTCAGTAGAATCAGACTTGTACCAATTCAACAAAGTCAGTTTATGAGGAGAATTAGTAAAAGTCAATCTATTTTGTGTATCTGTGTAGAAAAAACACATGGAAAAAGGTGTGCTGGATAGCAATCAGAGATGGGATCACATCTTTCCTTTCCAGCAGCACCCATTCCAGAGGCTCAAAAGTTCAAATAGGAATTTCTACAAAGTATTTGCTATGAATTAATATTTTACCATATTGTTACAATTCATAAAATGCATATAATAAGTGTGTGTGTGCGCTTGTATGAAGAAGAACCACTTGGTGCATTAAGAAAAGAAATAAATGCTTTTGGCTGTGAAATACAGATTGCTAATATCAGTAAGGTTTTGAATACTAAATATCAAAACATCATGTTTAGCATTAAAAAAGCATAGAAAAACTAAGTGGTATCTGTATAATGAAGCATCAAAATGAATAAGGTATCATCAGCATTAGAAACTACAGAAATCAGGTTTTGGATTTTTTTCCCACCTGTTGATGTTAGAAGAAACAGCTTTTGTTCCTAGTTATTCTAGTAAAAGTAGATAACTGAATGCATTTCCTAAATTTTCTAAAATATTGCTTGACATTGCTTAAGGGCTGTTTTATACTTCTTTCTATTGTTTTCCATGGAACAGTTGCAGGGCAAGGTGCTTATCTTTCAAGCAGTGGCACCAAGATCGACCCTGATTTGACTGAAGAAGAAATTCAAATGTGCATTTCCACTATTCTGGTTAAGTGACCCAGCTGCTCTTCATTTTTTCCAACAATTATGAAAAGAGATTATATAACTTGGGTCTGTCCTGCCCCTATAAAAATACAAATGAACCCCCTCACAGAGGAAATTAATTCCATTATTTTAGATATTGTCCATCTCAGCTAAAAAGAAAATAAATTAAATATGCAATAATTTCAATGTGATTCTATTTTAACTTACCCTTTTTTTTCTTTTCTTTTTTTTTTGTTTTTTTTTTGGTGCTTTGGCAACAGAAAGACCTGTCCAGTTTCCATCTATATTACTGGACAACCACGTTTGAGTAAGCACTTATTAGCCTATGAATTGTACATGCTTTCAGAACAACTTGGCTGATACTGTGTTTCACAAGAGCAACTTGTATACCTACAGACTTTCAGAGTAGTGCCATGTTTCAGGTGCGTAGACAAATAGTGACTTTTGATTTACAAGATATTTCTGCAGGTTCAAATTCTTTCAAAACATTGTTGAAGTGTTTAGGATTAGGCATGCATCTACACATTTCTAACATCTTTTAGGAAAGTTCTGATTGTGTGAATTATATCAGAGATACACACGTTAAGAGAAGTGAGAAGATGCTTTTTTAAAGCCCTATAAATGGATTATTAGGGTTTTTTTGGGAATTTTTTTTAATGTTTGGTAAGCATTTTGTTTGGTAAGCATTTGAATTTGACTGCAAAAATAATTTAAGAAACCTACATACAGAAATTTGCTTATCATGATTCTCACCAACAAGTTATTTAAATTGAATGAAGTTGTTAAAAATCTAAAAATTTAAAAGCTCCAAGTCTCCATACTCACATTCATGTGAATTCAAGATGAAAGAAAACATTTTTCATCATGGAAAACTGACTTCATGACAGATCATATGCCACAAATAGTAGTGGGACTTCTTTGAAATTACTGTCTTGCTGAACATTGTGAAGAATACTAAGCATTTTGCTGGCCAGGGGTATGCAGACAATTGCATTAACCATATTAAGCTTACATAAAGCCTCTAAAAATATAGAATTCAGTTTGATACTTCTGCTATTAACAGTCTTAAATAGAATGAAATAATCATTCAGATATGCCAAAACACTTCAGAGAATGCTTTCCCTAACATAAACGATTTATAAAATGGTCTCTGACTCTATCATTGCTTTTGGTCTATGACAGGGTTGAATGATTTACCTTCTAGGTTTGTTTAGGGGAGGGATGGGAGGATTTTATCAGAAGCTGTGCTCTTCTGCCAGGGATATATTTGCTTTCTTTTATTACTGCATACAGAAGAGAAGCCTCCTATAGACCCTCTTTATAGTAAGTAAGTGGAACATAGATCACTACAAACTGAAAAGGGGTTGCAAATGACTGGATGTCCAATCCTGCAAACTCTTGTTTGTGAAAACAACCCAGTAACTGTGAAAATATTTTAGGGTAAGGTTTACAGCTATGCAGTCAGTGAAGAACTATATATCAAACACCCCCAAATTGTCTGCACAGGGAGGAATCTGCAAAACAGTTCAGATCACAATTCCCTGAAGCAAGTGTAACTATTAGATTCCATGTAATCTTCCTATCCCCATTTTTTAAATGTTTTTAGCTGTAAATAACTGACAAAATCACCCAAATGTCAGAAGTTACTTGGCTGGATAAAAGATTTTCAGCACTCATTTTTCCAATCTGAGATTTATCTGTTTTATTCAGCATTAAGTAACTGAAACTTTCACAGAAAAAGCTTTATTTGTATCTTTCTATGACAACACACCACCGTTATGAATTTTCATTATAGTACAAGCTATTTTTACTAGTGTCATTACTACATATGTTAAAAAAGGAAAAAAAAAAAACAGCATAGGGTCGGATTTTGAAACTATTTAAGCACTTAACAATGCGACAGGTTTTTAGTAAGATTTTGAGAAGAGCCTACAAGTTTAACTAACCATTGACTTCAATAGAAGCCACATACTGAGGTATTTCTAAAAATCTCACCCTTAATAATTTTTATTTTCCTTTCCACAGCAAGAGTTTCCATTTTCAGGGATTTTTAGATTTAACCTATGAATTCATGAAGTTATATAGCAGGCATCTATTTCAGATTCTTGAATTTAACAGTATTTGCATTGACATTTCTCAATGCCTGTATCTTTCCTATACCATAGCCTGTGTGGTTACTTTTTTCAGGTATGTGTATGTTTTGGATGGTGAGTTAATTTA
>VZTU01031426.1:59770-91780 GCA_013400835.1 Zapornia atra | reverse complement strand
AAAAGAGAAAAAGAAAAAAAAAACACCCCTTTTTTTTATAGCAGCGAAAGGTTTTTACATGTTGGGCTGAGTTCAGCCTTCTGGGTTTCTTTCTTTTTTAAAACAAACTTCATTGAAATGTGGTGGCTGGGCCAGCACAGCCTGTGAGCGCTTTGGATTGCACGGAGTTTTCTTTTTTAACCTTATGATTAATGAGTTAAATTTATTGGCCAGCTGCCCTTTGTAACCATGAATGAGTTCCTAAAGAAAAAAAAAAAAGCCAAAAAAAAAAAAAAAGGAATCTTTTATCTCATCCCAGGCCTCTCTTTCCTCCCTTCCAGAGAAATATTTTTCTATCAGAGTGAGCTGGCCAAAAAGATCAATCTCCCTTTAAAAAAAAAAAAAAAAATCTGCAAAATTAGGAAGAATAATATTTACCTATCTTGCAAGGGTGCCTGGAGGGCTTTATTTTTGCAAAACCTTCGGAAAACATCTATTTTTAAAAATATATGTATATTTTTTTTTTTTTCTTCCCCAGTCCCTTTTGGGAGTGGAGAAGGTTCAGTTCTCCCTGTGTACGGCCTGTCTGGGCATCCCCCAAACTCAGCCCCTGAAAAAGCAGCTGCAGGTGCTCGGCAACCCGAAGGAAAGAGGCTTCCTATGATCACTTTTTTTTTTTTGCTTGCTTGCTTTCTTTTACTTTTTTTAAACAAAACTAAGCAAGGACAAGAGAGCCTCCTGCGGGGAGCGAGTGTGGGGGAAGGAGAGGGGGCGAGCCGAGCCAGACAAGCGCCTGAGTGATAACTTGCCTGAACCCTTTGATAAATGAGTTGACTTTTTTTTTTTTTTCCTCCCTTTCTATTTTTTTTTCTTNTCCCTTGCTATTTTTTTTTCTTCTTTTCCCTCTTCATTCGCCACACGCCAGGAACAGGATTGGCCCAAACTAGTGGAATTGGCAGCAAAAAACTAACATACAAGTGTGTCTGGTCAATAGAGCGCTTGTTCCTGCCTCTGGGTGCTATGTGAGGACTCCGACTGTGCTCGCAGCGGAGGAGTTGGATGCTGGAGACATGCAAAGGATTTTTTTCTTTCTTTCTTTCTTTCCTCTCCCCTTTCTCTCTTGCTCTGTCTTTTTAAAATATTCATCAATGGGGTGGGTAGTTTGCTCTAGTCATTAAAATATCTCTTTTCCCCTCCCCCTCGTTTTCTCTAGGACTGCCACTGTTGAGTCTGTGGGAGTATGAATCAGCAGCAGCAGAGAATGGCTGCAGTTGGGACAGACNNNAGTTGGGACAGACAAAGAGCTCAGTGACCTGCTGGACTTCAGTATGGTAAGCGAGCGCGGCCGGGGGGCTTTAAAGGCCCTGGGGTTTTCCTTGTGCACAGTGTTTTGGAGCTGCAGAAGGGAGGAAATGTGAGCCTGGAAATTGGACATGATGGGTTTCAGATGTGCTGTGTTTGTGTGNACTCTCCCCCCACCCTCAATGCATATTGTTTCCTTGCAGGGAGCTTGGAGAGGTGGGTTGAGTTTGGAGGCTTTTTTTTTGGGAAACGTAGCAGAGTTGTGTGTTCTCTGTTTATATGCTCACTGCAAAATGGGCTGGGTGGCTGTTTCTGAAGCCACACAAAGATGTAACTTCAGTAGCTGATTAATCAGCCTTTTTTCCTCTTCCCCAGATCCAGACCATTAAACTTTTGCTCCCACAGGTTATTTTGTCACAGTTTGAACTGTATCCAAGCTCTCCAGCGCATTATTTTTGCAGGAGTTGAACACTTGTGTTCCCCACGCTCTGCTCTTCTACATGCTGGAAACTTTTAGCTGCATTTAGGAGATGCTTATTTTCAAAGAAACGGGATATAAGAGTTTCCCCCCCCCAAGCAGGGTGTGCACAGCTCAGAGGGAGAAGTCCTTTCTGCTTGGAGCAGGGGAGGGTTCATTCCTGGCACGATGTGCTGTGCAGCGTGTGCTGTGTGCTTGCCACGCCGGTGCTGGCTGCTGTTGGCAGGTGACTTGTGGAGGGGAGAGCTTGTGTTCAAAGGAAAATAACTTTCTGTTGGGTTCCCCTGTTGTGCGCTGTGCCCTCGTGGCACTTGAGCATGTGTCTTGCTTTATAGATAAACAAATGTGCTGCAAAGATAGAAAAAACCCCAGCTCAACAAGGAGGAGTAACTGTGTGTGTCACTGCTGTGGCTCTGGGCTGTCTAAACCCTGCCCTGGGCTAGTTTTCTTGCCCCATGGAGAAGAGGGGAGTAAAGGGACAAAAAGTTGTGGCAGAACTAGGGGGCACCACTGCCCTGGTACCTGTTATCCCTGTGGGAAGTGCTGAGGTTTGGTTGCTTTTCTGCAGCCGATGGTGGGGACTCGTACCAGTCCTGGCAGGGCTTTGTGCTGGATGTGGGGGTCGGTGGTGGGAGTTCCCAGCCCCCCAAAGAGCAGCTCTGCTGTGGGAGGAGACGCCCAGTTCTCCCAGTTTCATGCTTCTGTTGGGAAGCTGGTTCCGTTAAGTTACCAGTGATATGTTTTACGGTGGGTAGGGGGGGCTGCAGTGAGAATGTGCATTTAGAAATGGGGGCTTACAGGGCTCACTGGGGAGAGGAAGAGCAGAGGAAGAGCGTGGTTATTTGTCCCCCTCTCATCTCTGAGGTCCTGCGTGTTGGCGGGAGCTGTGGAGCTTTCCATCGCCTGCACCAGGGACTGGCAGACTGAACTGCACTGTAGGTCAGTGGCCCGTGATCTGCTCCCTGGCTGGGGCTGCAGTGGCTCCTGCTTTGCTTTTTCACCCCTTTAGGGAGGAAAAAAAACCAAATCAAATCCCACTCACAGTTTAGAACTTTAAAAAAACCCAAGACCTTCTTTTCAAATTTAACAAACCATCCTCATTTGCATGCTCAGAGCTGTGTTCCCTGGAGGGATCTTGACCTGTTCCCTCTGTACATGAATGTTTCTGTCCTTTGAGAGTAATTTACACCTAATAGTTGAATTTGGGTTCAATTCCAATGCTTCTTACCCTGGTGTAAACCTGGGAACGACCAGAAGTTGTTCTGAGTTCATGTAAGGCTCATGGCACCGGGGGCAGCTGCTTGCAGGGTGATCAGGGGCTGCAGAAGGCATTTGCCAGCAGCGACTCGAAGACGTTCCCTCCAGGATAAGTTGGTCGATGGGCTCCAAGACAGTCTGGGTTTAAGCCAGTTATTTCACAAACCCTCATCATGGCACGCCCTTCTCCTGAGTGTGCATAAAGGGACTATTAACAACTCTCCTGAAGGGTGAGTAGCTACAATGGAAAGCTCCATAGCTAGTAGACTGTATTCACCCTGATGTTGAGAGCTTGTTGTGCATAGTGTGGGTCTGCCGACGAGGCTGCTCTGTGGGTTGCACTCTCTGTGTTGTTGGGACAGGGGCTTTTTGACTCCAAAGCTTGCTTTTTCAAGTATGTTCATATTTTTTTTTCAACTAAGCAGGAGTGGAGCATCATTTTGCTAATCCTCTCCAGGAGAGTAGTTGGGAGGGAAGATGAGATTCAGAGCAGCTGGAGGCACTTGCTTCAGATCAGTATTTCAATTCCTTTTTTTCTAGGGACTGTATGTTTAACCCAGTGGTCTGTGGTCCAGCTCTGTGATGTGTTTTGCTGTGCAGTGAATGAGTTTTAAGGTCCATCTCTAACTGGGCTGCATAGTCAGATGGAGTTTGTGGGGTCAGTAAGCAGCAGGGTTGTGAGAGGTGATATAAATTGGGTTTACAGCCCTGAAAAGAGATTTGTGCCTTCTTTAATAAATAAGTGTGGTAATTATTGAGCTGCAGAGTGCTTGTCCAAAGTGTTGTGCCAGTGGAATTTGCCAATAAGGGTGAAAATCAAAGGAAATCTGTAATGTGCATCTAAGTGAGCCAGAGCCAAACACCCGGCTCTGCAGTGTGAGCGCTGCTTTGGGGTGTGCACGACAGTGTGCTTACCTCTGCCTCTGAACAAATTGCCTTTTATAATTGCCCCAAAGTACAGGTAATTTGTAAGCTTTCTTTCACCACTGCTCCCTGGCAGTACTCCAGGGCTTGCAAATCTGGAGGAGAGCTTTCGAGAAAGCATCCTGCCTGTAGATGGAAGTTGCTGGCTTAACCTATTTTGGGGTTTTGGTGTGTTCTCCTTTGGCCTGTGGTTGCCAGGCTTTGGGTTCAACCTGGCTGGCACAGGCTGCGTGGGGCAGGAGCTGCCCTCGGTCTGTGCCGCTGGGAGATGCTGGGCTGTGCAGATTCACTGTGGTAGCATCTCAGCTGTGGCATGCTGCTGGTGTTGGAAGGTGCAGGCAGGTGTCCCAGCCAGGCTGGCGTGCTTGGAGGGCAGGGACACCACCCCATGGCACGGGGAGAGCTGGGATGGAGCAGCCCAGGCGGGCACACAGACGGGGGTGGGGGCCTGTCCGTGCCACAGAGCGCGCCTGCCAAGCTAGATAGTAGCAGGCGGCTGCGTGCCAGGCTAGGTCTCTGGCAGAAGTGAAATGCTGTTAACAGCCATGATTATTAGCAGAGTATTAACCATATGCTGCGGGGATGCTAGTTGTCAGTGTGGGTTTCTAGTTGGGTGAGACGTTGCAGGGGCGGCAGGGGCTTGAGCAGTCGCATAGGACCTGCCGGCTGATTTCTCTGCAAGCAGCTGCTCTCATGTCGTGCCAACCCTCGTGGCTGCAGCCATCGAACTGGGGGTGAAAGCCAAACTGTTAGCAGGAAGCAGAGCTCGAGCAAACTCCTCCTGCCCTTGCCATTGCTGTTTCTGACATGCTGGAGGATGCTGAAGCCATGCCCTGCGCCCTGCTCTGGCCAAGGCATGATGCCTGTGTTTCCATGATAAAACTCTTTGCTTTGGTTTAGAGTAAAGCCGTTGTAAAGTTTGACTTTACACTGCAGTGGATGTTTGGGGCTGTAGTCAGGAAGGTCTGTCTTAAATGAACACGTATAAAATATCCTGCTGGCAGCGCTTATTGAGTTGAATTCCCTTTTCTCCCTGAGTTGAATTCCCTTTTCTCTCTGAATTAACAGCTGGATATTTTCCACACTGCAAAACACATCTCAGGTTTTGAGCTCGGTTCTGAGGTTGGTTCAGTCTGTGAGTTTGCAAGGTGGAAGAGTGAAGGAAGTGAAAACAGCTATTTAATTCGAAAACACTGTTTTACTGGTAGAAATAAAAGAAATGTTGCTTGATACTGTTATTTCTCTGGCAAATTCCCTGCATTGCTTCCAAGCTTGGTGTTGGAAGTGTGGGGTCTTGTGGTGGTTTAGCCCTGGCTGGAGGCCAGACGCCCACCAAAGCCAGTCTATTACTCCCCTTCTAAGGTGGACAGGGGAGAAAATATGTATTAAGAGGCTTAGGAGTCAAGATAAGAACAAACTACGACAGGTCTTCTGGCTGTACCCTCCCCGGCGGTGGTGCCAGCCTTTGGATCTCGCTGTGTGCTGGATTTGCATCTTTTAACCTGGGAGAAATGGAGGGAGAATAAATTCTTAGGGAGGGGTGGAAGTCGAGCTGTAGGGGGGTACACAGAAGTTGTTGTCAGCTGTCAGGGAGGCTGGGGAGAGGACTTGAGAAACCAAAGGCAGCGACTTAAGATGGGTGATTTTACATAACCGTTTAAATCTACATTATTCAAATCCAACAAAGGCCAAGTAATGACCCAATTACAGTTCCTCAGACGCTGGGTCCCTTCGATGCCTGGGTCCCTCTGGTACATGCCAGCTCTGTCTCCTCCCCCCCTACTCCCCCCGTTTATTTTTAAAGCAGCATTTAGAAGCAGAAAGGAAATTTGCAGTGGGTGGGTGAACTTGAGCCTGTGAGCGACATATGCCAGCGAAGGCAGCCGGTACTTCACGTATGACTTGTGCTGGGCTCCTCCAGGCAGCGCAACCCGTCGGCTTCAGCCCACACCACAGTGGAAAAACAAGCTGGCAGCAAGAAAAAAACAAAAACCAAAACCAACCCCAAACATTTCCTGGAGTTGGCAAGCGATAAGTGTGTTTGGAGGCTGTATTGGGTACCCCGGGGTTCCCCCAGTCTCCTCCATCACCCTGCTTTAGCATCCTCCCTCACCTTGGTGTAGAAAGGGGTCTGTGACTCCTTAATCCCTTGGGGAAGGAAAGCAGGAAGGTGTTGCATCACGCTCAAAATATCTCTCTGAGCAGGCAGAGGCAAAGCCAAGGGGAGAGGTGGGGAGGGCATCCCCAGTGGGGCTGGGTGCGGGGGCGTGCTGGGGATTACCGAGCGCGGGGGCGGGAGGCGGAGGGGGGGGACGGTTGACATGGGGACATGCCACCTCTTTGAGAAGTAGAAAGCGCTGGTTGCACAATGGAAGAAGGCTGTTCATTTTCTCCACTCCTGTTTGCTGCTCAAACCTTGGGTTTTTCAGCATCAGCAAGTATTAAGCAGAAATGCTCATGAAAAAGAGCTGATTTTGTTGTTGTTGCTGCGTTTTGCTGCTCGATACCGTTACGTTCATGCATCCCATCCCCCTGCTTGCACATGCAGAACTGCTTCTCACCACTTGGAAAGGGGGTTTCTAACCACTTCACTTAATCTTCTTCCCTACCTTAAGAGGAGGGAGTGAGCACAGGCCGTGTGAGATCAGCTGTGTAAATTCCATTTTTAGTAATTTTGGAGATCTTGCAGGAAACAGCATTGCTCTGCACGGGGGTGGGGACACACACACACTCAGGAGAAACCTGTAGCCTTGCAGAGGAAGGTAGGCTGTGAGGCTTCGGTGTCCTCAGGGTTTGTTTTTGTTTTCTGGCCTGACTTCCTGAGGAAACATGATGTATCCAATGACGGGGCCACCGGCCCACCCCAGAGTGACTCTGGAGCCCACCCTGGGGTGTCCCTGGGTGTGCAGGTGCAGCGTCTCTCCCTGCAAGGCTGCACGTAGGGGGGTGCAAGGAGAGGGGAGGTTACTGATGTGATCCCTCCGGAAGGCAGAAGGGCTTGTCCACACCTGGGCTCCACATGCTGCTTCACCTCAATTTAAATACAGGTACAGGAGCCATCCGCACTGTGTGTGCATACCTATGGACGATCCCAAATCTCTCTTCTTCTTTTGAATGGCAGCTGGTTTCTTAACTGCTCCCTTTGCATCTTCACCACATTTAACTGTTTTGTTGGGTTGTTTTTTTTTTAATCCCCAGCATTTGTAAAAACAAAGCTGGGCAGACAGTTTTGTACAAAGGAATGTTTCTGACCACAGCCAGACATCAGCTATGTCAGGGCATGAAATGCTGCCTTTCTGTAGGCTCTTGTGCCATTGCATTGTTTAATCTTCAAAGCATTAAACTTTGAGTTGCTCAGACATTGCAAAGCTAAAAATAATAAAAATTCAAATGACTTGGTGGTGAAAGTATCTTGAGTTGAGTAGTAAAAGGATATTAAAATGTTAATTCACTAAGCGTTTTCCCACCAGTTGTTTTATTGGCTGAGCTCTGTTTGTGTGGAGAAGAATTAGTTTGCTGCTGCACACAGGTGCATATAAATTTTTAAATAACAGCTTCTGAACACCTCCCAACTTATATTAAAAATATTTATGCAGGTTAGCTGATGAGGTATGCAGTATTTTTGAGGAAGCTCTCTGGCAGGAGATCAGTAGTGATACTGGAGCTGTGGCAGTATAGCAAACAAGTCGCTGGAGTGACCCATGCTGTAAAGTACGCTCGTTAATCTTTCTAATCATGAGTTAAATACCTTTGTCCTTGGAGCAGCTTCTCCCAACCAAACGCAGGGCTGTGTTAGGTCACAGCACTGCCGGAGCCCCCGAAGCACCAGGGATGGTGGGAGCAGCTCTGTGATGCTGGGGGTGGGGGGGCGGGGGGGGGCGGTCATCCCTCCCAGAGCTGGTGCGAATCTTCCTGTGCTGCCGATGTTGAGCATCATCAGAGTGTGTGGCTTAGACATCCATGCCTGCATCCCATCTGCAGACTGGTCTGGGAGTGTGGGAGATGCAGGATGAGACTGGGAGCGCTGGGGTGTTAAGGGATGAAACAAGCTCTGCTGGTTGCTGTGGTTTCGGTGCGGTGCTGTTGCTTTCCTGCTCCCTTTTTATGAATGGAGTTGGCCTTGCTCCGTGGCCCCACGGGCACCCGCTAGTCTGGGCCTCAGAGACTGTTGCTTTTGACCACAGCACTGATGCTTCTTGGATACTTTTCAGTTGCATGGAAGGAACCAGACACGCTGTATACACAGGAGAAGTTTACACACACAGGAATGTGTGTGTATATTAGCACACAGCTGCGCTGCTCTCCTCTCCCTCCTGCAGCTGAGCTGTGTAGCAGAGACACAAGGAGAGGGAAGGTTTTTTCAATAAAGTGCTCTGCTTCCCCGCCCCCCCTTTCCTCCCCCCTTGCCTGCCCAATTTGACCCCCTTTGCAGCAGTACAGCAAAACTTAACATACTGAAACCTTTTTCTCTCTCATCTTGTTTTTCTAGATGTTTCCCCTGCCAGTGGCTAATGGAAAAAACAGACCCACGACCCTAGCGAGCACTCAGTTTGGAGGATCAGGTACTGTCATCTCAATTTCTTTTCTTCTTCTTTTTTTGTTTCTTAATGCCATAATGTTTCCTGCAATAAACTTATATTTGCTTCCAGAGACCCAGGCAGAGGGGTTTCTGTAGTTTTGTGTGGTGTTTATTTTTCTGGTGATGGTCTGCTGCTATTTCTCTGGATGTTTTTCTCGTTGCTCCGTTGTGTCCCTGAGAAGGCATGATTTGTCTTCAGTTAAGAAGTCACTACCTGCAGTGGAGGTTGTTGTCTCACTGCTCTGATTGAAGCAGCCTGAGAGCAGACAGTCGGTGCTGTTCTCTTAAGCTGCTTAGACCAACACGTGTCTGCAGACCTATGCCCTGGAAGACTTTTGCTCTACGTCACGAAGAAGACATGGTGGTGGTTAATTCCCAGGGCTCAGCTGCCCAGAGGGAGACCCCTCCAGTGCAGTTTGGGTGTCTGCTCCATTCAGCAGCTCCCTGTGGTTGGATGGGATCTTGGCATTCCCAAAGAGACCTTTGCAGAGCCCTCCTGGGCAGATGCCTCCAGGCAGCACTGCCGCCCCAGCGAGGCAGGCAGCAAGGTTGGTTGGAGCTCTTTCAGCTGGACCCTGCTGAGGTTTTTGGGGTGCTTTCCAGCAGAGCCTTGCCTGTCCTGCCTTGCTGCAGTGCCCCCAAAGCCAGCAGCTGGCCCTGAAGCGCTGAATGGCCGCATCTCTGCTGGCTGAGATGCTGAGGAGGAAGCGGGGTGCCACCATCGAGGGGCTGTAGCAGCAGGGTGTCTGTGGGTGATCTGGCTGTGAAAGGGGACTCTGAAGGGTGTGGGGCTTCATGTGTCTGACTGGGAAATGTAAGGCTGGTTATTTGAGGCTGAAGCAGAGAATTCCCTAGCTGGGCAGGCGGTGCAGTGCTGTGCCAGGCTTTTGGTGCCTGGGGAAGCTCCTCTGTGCAGAGCTTGCTGCAGCCCCTGACATGCAGGATGTTCAGTTAATTTGTCCTTCTTGCTGACACTTTGTGGATGGTTAAAACTTGACCTTCCCTACCCTTGGCCGACTCGAGCTGTCCAGGGAAGCTCCTGGCCGTGTGGAATGGCTGTGCACCATTACTGGGAGACATCCCAGAGACCTGGACAGGATTTCCAGATAGCAGCTCTGTTGCTGCAGTGTGCTGTGGGGCAGCTCATGGGGAGACATGCAGAAGTGGGGTGGGAGAGGTGTGCCTTGCCCTGCTCCTACCCTTTTTGGCCAGAAAAACCTGATGCTTTCAGATTGGGTTGTTTAGCTGCATGTCAGGATGGGTTTGAACAAACATTTTTACAGGGAGGGAAGCTGCTGAGTGGGTGCTGGAGGAAATCTGAGAGGGAAAAACTTTTGGGGTTAACCCAGATGGAAGCTGATCTCTGCAGCCAGTGTTCCTGGTTGTGACTTCTGCTGTTAAAATAATCCACAAAAGATGTGCTACATGCTAGTGAGAGAATACTAATGGAGCAGCTCCCATTAATTGGTTTCCTGCTCAGAGGCTGGCTTGGCTGCTGGGTTTGTAGTGCTGGCCAGTGGGGAGGGGGCTCTGCGGTACAGCCGGCACAGTGACTGGACCCCCCTCTGCTTGGCTGGGCAGCAGCAGAAATCATTTATTCTAACCCCCCCTTTCTTTTCTTTCGGGTGAGTGAAAGGTAATGTTGACACCACCCTTCCTCTGGGCTGCTGCTTTTTGAGTCTGGCTGTGAGCACTTCATAAAAACAGAGGGCTGATGTTATACAACTGCACCCAAGGCAATTGCACAATCGCTGCTGTCCCGAGTCGGGGCTCTGCGGCAGCTCTGTCACCCTGCTGTGCGCATCCTGGGCTGGAAATGCAGCTCAGGGCTTAGTTTAGGGGGAAGTCTTTTGCTCCAGAAGTGGAGTTACCCCTCAGCCAGTCTCTTTAGCCTCACCTTCACGTGTTCCATTTGCATGTTAACTTTGTGATTTCTCTCTGGCCCAGAATGTTTGACGATTGGTGTTTTCCTGGAGAGGTGAATAGGTGCTGTGGGGTGTTGAGGAGGTGTGCCGTGCGTAGGGGTGCACTGCATCTCTTAGAAGGATCCAAGGTGTCTTAAACTAGGTCATAGATACTGGTGAGTGGTTGCTTCCATAGTTGGTTGGTGTTGGTTTATTTAATTCACAGCAAGGTACAATCAGATATTAGTTCATCCCCACAGGCACAACCAGCCATCCAGCTCCAAATTTGATTTGAAGTCAAATTGTCACCACTCCTGATGTGGTTAGAGGGTTGGAAGAGCAGATCGCCCTTGGATTTGGGGACCTGGGCTTGCTGAGGGAGCTGGGTTCCTTGCAGCCATGCTGTAGTCTGGACCTAGAGATTAGCTCTCTAAATCTTTTTGCCTTGCAGGAAGGCCTGGGCTTCATCTTTAAGTGCCTCATGTTTTTCAAGAATAATAAACTGCTGCCATCTTATGTGCCACACCGATGGGTGTTTCCTACTTCTGCTCACCCTTGGACATGTGAATACGTGGCCTCCCACTTTTCCCCAAGGAAGGCAGAGATGAAATGGTGGGGCAGCATGTAATTTTTGTTTTGCCCCCCTCTGAAGGGGGCAAAGCTGTTGGCCTGAGGCTCCTTCCTCCCCACAGCAAGTTGGGAGCGAAGGGGGGCAAAGTGGTGACGCTGCTGACCCCCGCTTGCCACGACGACGTCTTTACTTCCAGCTGGTAAATAAGGCTCTACAGTTGTTTGAAACAGTGCTACTAGAAAACTGCAGTGATAAAATTGCCCCAAATTCAAATCCTTTGCAAGTCCCCATTAATAATTGCCCTGGCCAAGCTGTTGGTGCTTGTGTGGGTGGCCCCTTCGCAAAGGAGAACATGTTTCTCTCTCCTGGGCCAGAAAAATTCAAAGTGTTAATGCAAGCCCTCCAGCTTTGAGATCCCTTTTGCTTTTATATTTGTCTCCTGGTTTTATTTTAAGCTCTGCCACTGTTTCCCTCATTTCTGTCCTTAAATGCACCGGGGAGGAACTGGTTTAGCTCCCCCCACCGCATGGACAATTCAGCACCTCCGCTTTGCCTTTTCTTGGCAAGGCAAAACCCAACAATCTCTACTAGGATGGAGCTTACGTCATGCAGCCTGTGTCTGCAGCATTTATAGCACATATAGGTCACCGCGGGAAGTTGGTCTTCCTGGGGCTTTGAGCCACAACAAGTGTTTTCCAGCCTGAGTTGTGTCATTTTGCCACTGGTATCTTTTCTTTTAGCCAGGATAACTCAGCGTGTGCCTATTGTCCTGGTCCTAGAAGGCTGTGGTGGTGTTGTCCCCTTGCCAAATTGTTTGTTTATTATTTGCAGTAGCAAAACATCTAAAACTGAGTCTTCTTCCCCCCCCCCCATGTCATAGTTCATAAATGACTAATCTGATCAGAAAGGAGCTCCCTCTCAGCGCACTCAATTAAAGCGTGCCTCCAGCAGCAAGCTGGGCGTGCTGAATTGCACATGGAAATAACCATTTTGAATTGATGCTAAGACAGGAAGAGTGGCAGGAGGCAAAGGAGTTGCATTGTCTCTTCCCAGCCCTGGCAGTGGCATTGCCATCATGGCATGGGGCTGTGCCAGGGCTGTCACCTCACGGCTGTTTGAGTTTTCAGCAGGGTCTGTGTGTGCCAGCTGTACCTTTGCTTTCACAGAATCACAGGGGTTGGAAGGGACCTCAAGAGGTCATTGGGTCCAACCCCACTGCCAAAGCAGCTCCCCAGCTCATATTGCAGATAGGTATCCAGATGGATCTGGAATCTCTCCAGAGAAGGAGACTCCACACCCCCTGGGTAGCCTGGCCCAGGGCTCCCTCACCCTCACTGGGGAAAAGCTCTTCCTGTGCTCTAACTTGCAGCCATTGCCCCTTGTCCTGTCCCCACAGACACTGAAAAGGGGCTGCCCATGTCCCCTGCAGCCCATCCTTCAGATATTGATAGACATTCATAAGGTCCCCCCTGAGTCTGCTTCTCTCCAGGCTGAACAGCCCCAGCTCACCCAGCCTTTCCTCACAGGGGAGATGCTCCAGGCCCTTCAGCATCTCCTGAGCCTCCTCTGGACTCTCTCCAGGAGATCCCTGTCTCTTTTTTATCCCAGGGAGCCCAGCCCTGGCCACAACACTCCAGGTGGGGCCTGCCCAGGGCAGAGCAGAGGGGGAGGATCCCCTCCTCTGACCTGCTGCCCACACTCCTCCTGATGCTCCCCAGGATCTTTGGTGAATAGGTCGGAGCTCTGAATCAAACCCAGGGATATGGTTGTGTGAGGTAACGTGGCTCATGAGCAGTGCTGTGCACCTCAGTGACCATGGAGGGTGTGCATGTGCCTCCCCTTCGTACCCAAAATGGTGCATGATGCCAGGTTTGTGTCCCATTGAAACAGGAGCCCAGGCAGTCTGGGCTCACAACAGATTCTGCTCACAACAAACCCAAGCTCTGCTAAAAACCAGTGCTTTTTATTTTTCTTTTCCCCTTTTGAGTAAGTTAATTCACTGTTAAATGTCTTTTCCTTCTTGCTTTGTGCTGAGGGGAGTTCCCTTTGCTTGGGACCTGGTTGGTGGGTTTGGAGGGGACAGTCCCCTCCTGGGTTCTGCTGTGATTCCACCCCAAAAATTTGCTTGATCCTTTATTTTTTTCCTAGTGAGATGGTGCGATGGGGCTCATTGTTGAGGGGAATTGCTTTGATCAGGGCAAGTTGATGAAACATTTGAAGCTGGCTAACCAGGGAGTTTTTCAAAGAGCTACAAGCTGGTGCATGTAACAAATTTTAAGTTATAGTCTGCTGAACAAAGTCAGCACGTTCTCCCTGGAGGTGGGTGAGTCTGTATCCCCTTTGAAAAGCCTGCTTTAAACAGCATTCAGATGTGGATACCTGTGGCAACAACGCTGAAAGCAGTAAATTGTCTCTGAGATGGGGTTGTCTCTTTAATCGGTGCTATGGGTGAGCTGTTTGAAGATTTAATTACTCTTAGGTGGGGAGGAGAGGGGCTGATGCAGGGCTCTGTGCTGTCAGTGATTGGGTTTCTGGCTGCAGAGTAGCATTCACAACTATTTACCACAGTGAGGAAAGCAGGAGCTTTTATTAGTAAGGATGTATCACGTTTTCCTACTAACTGCCTCTAGTTCCCACATGTTTTGCTCATGCTCAAGTGGGAGTGATGGGCTTTGCTTGCTATTTTGATAGATGATGAAAGGCAGGCATGAGGTGTGCAATATGGGACTTGATACTTAAAACTGGCACTTTCCATTCCAGTGTGTGCTTCAAGGCTGCTTGTTTATGTTGCAGCCCCATGCGTGCCCATGCAGTGAGCTTGCAAAGCTGTCACTCAACACAAAGCCACCACCAACAAAAGTCAAAAGCAGAAAAGTGTAACTTGCCTGTTGGTGGGATTGTTTTGTTACTAAGGCAAAAGTACTTTTTAGCCATTATTAAAGGAGGAAAAACAAAAAAAAAAAGCCTTTCCATGGACAAGTCCTGCTTGCAAAGCTGTGAGGTTTGGTTAGCCTGGGACAGAGATCAAGACAATCCCTGCAGCCCTGCTCTCCACACCCCTGGAGGGTTTCCATCCCTGCTGCTGGCAGAGCCGGCTCCCAGGGTGTAGGAGGATGCTGTGAGGGTATTGCAGGGAAACACCCTGGGTGCTGCAGTCCCAACCTTTCCAGCAACAAAGCCTGGAGGACTTTCAATGAAGTTTGTCTCCCACGTGCTGATCAGGTGTGTTTAACAGCTTTCTGCTTTGTTTTTGTCTCTGCCTTGGGGAAGCTCCTGTTCTCCTTCCTCTCCTCTTTCTGCTCCCATTAACCAGGATGGGGAGGGAACACAGGGTTGGGAAGAAAAGGGCCCACAAGGTGGGGGCAGGGAGCATGTATTGGCAGGAAATAGCAAGTGGGGGGGAACAAATGGCAGGGGAAGATCTTCACGCCTGTCTCCCTTCATCCAGGGTCACGCCCCAGTCGCATCTCTGATCCTCGTGTCCTGGGGTGCGTGTTCCTGCTCCCAGGGGCTCCCCACCTCTGCAGCTGCCTCTCCTCTGCTTTTGCACTGAGGTTGAAACACAAAGGCCTTTCTTACCTCTCTTCAAATGTATTTTCTTTCCCTGAAATTTTTCAGTTAAACTTAGAGCAAGGGTGTCCTGCCAACAGCACATGCACACAAGGGCTGAGCTGTGAAGAACAAGAAAAGGGTGACCATGCTGCTGGGGTGGTGGGGATGCTCTGCCAGCAGATTGGTGCTTCTCCAGCCACTGGGGAGAGGCAAATGGAGCCTGGTCCTTGTCTTGGTGTGGATTTGACTTCAGGGGGTGAAGGGATGCACACCTTCATGGGAGAGGTTTTGTTGGCTGGCTTTAGTTTGGTTTTTTGGAGGGATTTTTTTGTTCTTCTCCCACCAAATAATAAAAAAGTTATTTCCCAGGGAAGAGTCTCCTGGTTGGATTTGAGATTTTAATCTAGGAAAGAGCATGGGGGATGTTGGGGGTGCAAGAGGGGCAATGCTGCACTAAGTGACAGCTTTTGTTTAGAAACTGCAAATTTGCTGCAGACCTGGTTTCAGCACAGCTTTAACTTTCCCAGAAGAGCTCGAGCAGTCCAGCCATCTCCTCCTGACAGAGCTTTGTGCTTCCTGAGGCGAGGCAGTTCGGTACCAGCGTATCTGTTCCTGCTTGAGGGATTGTTGAGATGAGTGTATCTTATGTAAAAATCACGTGCCTTGCCTGGATTAAAGCTGATGTGAAGCTGGGCTGGGAGTGAACCTCCTGTGTTTCACCAGGACCTGTACAAGCTCAAACACCCGCTCTCCTTCTAAGAGGAGCCAGTTGTGTTATGGCTTGTGTGCCTCGTGTCGTCGCCTCGTTAGTCCGTGCTGCTGCCTTCAGTTGTGAGGGCTGAGGTCTCGTTCCAAGCCGTGCTCTGGAGAGCAGCACACTTGGGGTTTGGCACTGGGATGCAACAGCTCTGCCTCAGCCCAGCTCAAATCCTGCCTGTGTTGGTGTGGGGCTGCGATTTGAATTGTTCGCCTTTGGCTCAGCATCCCAGCTCAAAGCCTTACATGCTTGTTGTGCCCTTTCCAGAGGGGAGAGATGGCTTTGGAAAGGGCCCAGCAGGTCTGGCAAGCGTTTCTGCTGGACCTCACTGCTGCTAATTTCACATTCTGCATGCTCTGTAGGGTGCCTTTCCCCAGCACGTGTCCTGCGTGTGACCAGTCACTCTGCCTATTGCATCTCCCTTGTTAATGCTTATAGGCAGGGAAATTCCAATTGGAATTTTTATTTTAATTTTGGCTTGAGACAACAAATGGGTGTCTTAAGGACATGGATTTAATGCATAGTGCCAGTTTATTACTCAGGATGGCATAATCTTTTACCTGGCACTGCGCTCTCCAGTGAAGGATGCTATAAATGCATCTTCTCTGCTCATTAGTGCCCAAAATCACTGGTAAAGGTGATACTTTTGATGCTCTTCTAACACAAGATCAGGCTCTGAACCCAACTGGATAATGATGTTACTCACAAGTGGCATTTTTACAAGTGAGATGATGGTGATGTGCTGCTTTAGCTGGAAGAGGGAAGTGTTGCCACAAGCCTTGCCATGCTCATCAGAGTGAAGCCATGAACATCTCTGTTTCCTAAACGCTTTGAGCCACACACCTGAGAGCGTGAGAAGAGACTGTCAGCTAAACTGATGGGCAGGTGAAGTGCTCTCCAGAAACACTACGTCCCCTCATGGATGTTTATAATTATCTTAAGGATGGGATGCAGGGGGGAATGGGCAGCCCCTTTTCGGTGTCTGTGGGGACAGGACAAGGAGCAATGGCCTCAAGTTAGAGCACAGGGAGTTCCCCACCAACATGGGGAAGAACTTCTTCCCAGTGAGGGTGAGGGAGCCCTGGGCCAGGCTGCCCAGGGGGTGTGGAGTCTCCTTCTCTGGAGAGATTCCAGCCCTGTCTGGACACCGCCCTGTGTGCCCTGTCCCAGGGACCCTGCTTTGGAGCATGGGCTCTGGAGGGCCCTTCCCACCCCTGTGACTATGAGGCTGATGCAAGATGATTGTTCGAATCACAGAACATCAGGAGTTGGAAGGGAACTCGAAAGATCATCTTGTCCAACCCCCCTGCCAGAGCAGGATCACCCAGACTAAGTTGCACAGGAACACATCCAGGTGGGGTTTGAATGTCTCATAGTATGTGCTGTGATGCCCTGAGCCCAGCTGGGACTGGCATCCCATGGACAGGGAAAACAAACTGCCAAAGGCTTTGGCTAGAGATGTATTCCCTTCCCTCCTTGCTGGCCCTGATTTTATTCACAGAGCTCCAAGCCTGAGTTCTCACATCCCAAGTGCTGTGCCCATCCTTTCCAGCTATCTCACCGATGGGGCTGATCTGCCCCCTGACTGTGAGAGCTGAGCTGATGTTGTGGCTCAGCTGGAACCTGCACCCAAAAAGCATGCTGCGCTCCTGGGTTTGGTACCTCTCCCCTGCAGTGCAGGGATGGCAGTGCAGGTAAACCCCAGGTCACTGACTGCTGGCTGTTATTTCATTCTTTTCCTTGGTGCTTGAAGCTTCTGCTCAGCCTGTTTTCCCTGCTCTGGATGCAGGAGCAGAGGGATTCGCCTGCCCACACGCTGGTGGCTGCCCAGCACCCTCTGTCGCTGCCGAGCGCTGGGCCAGAGGTGGACGTGTGGCTGATGCAGCTGTCTCAGTTATTTCAAAAAGTTTGCCCACATCTGCCTCTTGGATTCCTGGCTGTGTGGGTTGGGATTATCCTGCCCTCTCCCAGTGCCTCCAAATAGCTGAGAAATCCCAGGAGCACACAAAGGGGGTGGCAGCCCGCAGGCTCCAGTGAGGAGCACCCGCTTGTCTGCTGTCCCTGTGCAGTGCTACAGGCTGGGGGAGCCTGGCTGGAGAGCTGTCAGGCAGAGAAGGACCTGGGGGTGTTGGGTGGCTGCAGGCTGGACATGAGCCAGCAGTGTGCCCAGGGGGCCAGGAAAGCCAATGGCATCCTGGCTTGTGTCAGGAATAGTGTGGCCAGTAGGTCTGGGGAGGGGATTGTGCCCCTGGGCTGGGCACTGGTGAGGCTGCAGCTCGAGTGCTGGGCCCAGTTCTGGACTCCTCACCATCAGAAGGACATGGAGTTCCTGGAGCGAGTCCAGAGAAGGGCAGCCAGGCTGGGGAAGGGGCTGGAGGGCAAATCCTCTGAGGAGCAGCTGAGGGAGCTGGGGGTGTTGAGGGGGTGAGAAGAGGAGGCTGAGGGGAGACCTTCTCCCCACCTCCCCTGCCCTGCCAGGAGGGTGCAGAGAGGTGGGGGATGGTCTCTTCAGCCAGGGGACAGGAGATGGGACTAGGGGCAATGGGCTCAAGCTGCCCCAGGGCAGGGTCAGAGCAGATGGGAAGGCAAAGTTCTTCCCTGGCAGAGTTGTCAGGGCCTGGCCCAGGCTGCCCAGGGAGGGGCTGAGTCCCCTTCCCTGGGGGTGTTTAAAGAGGGGAGATGAGGTGCTCAGGGCTCTGGTTCAGCACAGGACAGGGACAGTTGGACTGGATGATCTTAAGGGTCTTTTCCAACTTTGTGATTCTGTGACAAGGACAAGGGGTAGTGTCAGGGCTGATGCTGGGCTTTCCTCAGCACCACCTCCAGGCCACCAGCCCAGCTGGATAGGTGCAGCTGCCTGAACCCGATCAGTTTGGAAGGTGGGGATGGGCAGGGACCTGCTTGGTGTCATGGTGTCACGCTGCCCAGCTAGTGGGGAGCTCAGGGGCAGCAAAAAAACCCCAGGACAATGCACTGGCCTGGGTGCAGGCACCTGTTGGTGTCCAGTGCTGTTAGGAGAGGGGTGGCACGTAAAGAGAGCGGGGTTTTTTCCAAGGGTGGTGGCAGACAGACAGCTATCAGTCAGTTGATGCCTGTGCCCCCACCAGTCCTCAGAGCAGGGACCAGCTGCCATGGAGAACATCTTGCTGCACGCTCTGGAGGTCCTTCTGCCAAAAGGTTCCCAAATAGTTTGCAAGTCTTGATTAGCACATTAGCTTAAACAAATTGAGTTATATATGCCACAGAGGGAAGCAAGGTACTGCACTCCTTCAGTGTTGACTTAAAGTTTAATTAATTTTGTTGCCAAATGAGGCATGAAATACAGTGTGAAATATATTGTGGTGCTGAATGCATAATTGTACAGGGGACTGGGAGCACAGTGAGCGCTGGGGATAGGAGATCACCTCAGGCAGGCTGGGGCACAGAGCTCTGGTGGCAGCAGAACGTGTGCATCTGGCAGTGGTCGCACAACTGGGCTTCCAGCCGGCCGCAGATCCAGTGGCATGTGTGTCCCAGCAACGTCCCCAGGAGAGTGAAGGACTGGGCCAGCCTCCCCCCCTAAAGGGGAAGCATGGTGCCTGAGGGTTTCTCACTGCTTTGGAATGGGGGTTTGGTTTCTTTCCTTGGTTGGGCTTGGATTTTTTCCTTCTGTGGAGGATCCGATCCCTGGGCAACATTCAGCCCCTGGCTGGGACCCGTGGCTGCCCTGGGTCTGTCCTCTCCGGGATGCAGCAGGAGCAGCCACTGTGGCCTTTGCATCTTACCTGCCTTAAAACCAATCCAACCTGGGGTGTGAGGTAGGATGGTAGTTCTGCCACCTGGTTATAGAAATTCCAGCTCTGTCTGTGGAAATACATCTGCAGAGACATGGGGAGAGGGAAGAGCTGAACTGTGAGTGAAGACTTCTTCATTCAGCTTTGGGGAAATTTTGTGGCAGCTGTTTTGATGCTCTTCTCACTGCCATGATGAATGTTTCTGGAAGGAGGATGTCTTCAGAGCGCCTTGCTCCCTCACTGAAGGAAGGAAAGAGGCAGTCCAGGACATCTGCCCCCCCCTTTTTTTTAATAATTTGGGATCTTTCCGTTAACTCTCCAGGTAGCCCAACTCCAAAGCCAGCAGGGAGAAAAATCTAAAGAAAATACAGTCCAACTGCCTGTTAACCCTGAGAAGCACATCCCCACCTCCAAAGGGACCTAAGGCAACGTCATCTTCTAAATTTAGCTGGAGATCGTGTCAGGAACAAGAGGGAGGTGAAGCTAATGTGGCATAAGCTTTTTCTAGCAGGGGACTCTTCATGGTTAGACAGGGACTGGAAATAAATACCCGGGCTTCATTTCAGAATGTCTGGGGACAGGGTGGGGAGGAAGGGCAGACTCCAGCACCCTGGTCTGCATGTGGCGGTGGGTTCTTTTCATACCAAGTGAGACCTTGGCCCATCCTAAATGGGAAGAACCTCCCAGGAAAGTGGGTGATGCTCCCCGTGTTCTGTCTGCAGGCGCTGGGGATGCTGGTGAGCTGTGGGGTCTCTCTTTTGGCAGCAGCATTTGGCAACCCCTGGGAACTAGTGGGCAACAGCTTTGGTGTTGCAGTGGCAGCCCAGAGCTCACTGACCACTGCTTGAGGCAGGGCTGTTCCTCCTCAGAAGAGTTTTGAAGCTGCTTCTGCCTATCTTTCATCACTGGCCCCTGGGGACAAGGAATCATTGAAGTTTTTCCCCTCCAGAAGCCCTCCCGGGTCTCTGCCGTGGTGCTCTTTGGTCACAAATGTGGTGGCATCCAGGGGACAACCTAACCTGGAAGGATGCCCAGCCAGACTCCTGCAGGACAAGCCTTGGAGGACACTGGCATCACCTCTCACCTTCCTGCACAGCCTGGGGAGATGGGTGGCTTCAGATGGACAAGCGGTGGAACCCGTCCTGTGTTGGTGTGTGACGCCTCCTGGGAGAGTGGGGAGGTGCTGGGCCCCTTCTGCTTTCTGGGACTTGGGGTTTTTTTTGAGTGAGGTGTTCTCTCTTCCAAAGGCTCCTTAATGCCCGTTAACATTGTTATACAAAACAGCAGTATGCCATTTAATTAGGAGAAATAGCACTAACCTCTACCATATGTTGCTCTTCTCCTCGTATTTGCATTTGAAAGTCCAGCTGAATTTCAATGTGAAACTGGATTTTATCCAAATGATGAATGGCCTGAGAGGCTGTGGGAAGGTGGATGTGCCTCCCTATTGCATGTGTGAGGTTTTTTTTGTTGAGCCTTTCCTTTTTTTTCCCCCTTTTTAAAGCAAGATGCCTTTATTTCTTGTACCACTGTTCACCTTTCCTCTAAAACCTGAAGTAAACTTGGCTGGTTGGGTGGTCATCCCTGCATCCTCTGAAGTACCAAGGCTCCAGCCTCCTGAAGGAGAGAGAGAGATCAGATTTACTCCTAAACACCATGTTTTCAGTGGCTGAGGAGATGAGCATCCCCACACTGCTGCCTGTAGTGTTTGTCCTTGTAGGTTTGTAATCTCCTTCGCTCACTTCAAAAAGACTTTGGTGTCCACAGGTGCCTTTCCCTTCAAACAGTGAGTCAGCAGCCCAGCCAGGTGGTCTCCAAGTCACCTGGGCCTCTGCAGCACGAGTGCAGTGAGGGTTCTTCCCTTGGTTTTCCCAGCCTGCTGCTGGATGGAGCTCGTGCACGTGGCCCCTCTGGGCTCTGCACATCGGCTGCGGCTTCCGAGCTGGGGGGGCTGAAGCTTTTTTGGCTTTTTAGTTTGTTGGAAGCTCCAAGCTTCTTCCCAGACAGGGCTGTGGTTTCTCTGTGGCTTCTCTGGCAGCGTGGGGCAGTGGTGGCATCTCCCTGGAGGAAGAGCTGTTTTAGGAGCCGTATGGTGGCTTGGTCCCTGGCAGTGCATCCCCACAGTCCCTTAGAGCTGCATGCACTTTCCACTTGGCTGGAGGCTGGATTTTTCTCCTCCTCTGAAGTGCATTTAAACTGAATTGAGCTCTGTAACAAGCTCAGCATTATATTGCTGAGCTGGATGTGCTCACACAGTCCTTAGTGACCTTTTCCCTCACCTACCTGGCAAAAAAAACCCCTTAAAAATCACTTCATATCCTGATTATTTCACATCCTCTGCTGAGGATCGCTTGGGTGCCAGGCTGGCCATGGTGCTCGCAGGGGGAGCTCGTTGCCACAGGTTTCTGACTTTTGTTCTCCTTTCTCTTGGCCCCTTGGAGATCAGTTCAATCTTTAGGATAGTTTCTGTTGGGGAATTTTGTTGTGTTAATGCAGCTGAACTAATATGATTACATTTCCAGATTTGGGTAATGGAATAACAAGTCAGGAAGTTCTTTTTTCCCCTTTTTTTAAAAAAAAAAAAAAAAGAAAAGAAGAAAAGAGAATTTATTATTTAAATACTTCCAAATTATCCAAGTCTCCAGTTGAGAAGATCTTCCTCAGTTACTCTTGGCGTGAGGGCTCCTTGCTGCCATACGGGGCTGTGTGTGCAGCTCCCTGGGCCTGGTGTGAGGGCTGCTGCACTTTGCTCCATGGCCAGCCATGGACCCAGAACCACCCTGGGGTTGTCCTGGGCACATTCCCCAAAAAAAAAAGGTCTTCCCTTCTTCATGAGAGCTCCCACACTGAAGGGGCTGTGTGTGTTACCCTAGTGCAGCGCTCGGACAGAGACCCTTGTGCGTGTCCCCTTCCCTGGGCCAGTTTCACCAGCATCTGGAGGTGTGTTGGCTTTGCTCACCTCACTCTCAGGTTTCGGAAGGGGGATCTGGAAAACAGTTCAGCCAAATCTGCTCTCAATGGCAACTTCCTTTCTAAAAAGAGAAGGATGTTGCGGGGTTAGTGGCTTCCCATTATTCTCCCCAATTTGAGTGCTTTCTTGCCATCGCTCCCCCAGTGTCAGGCTGTGTGGTCTGCTTTGGTTTGGAGGAACCCTCAGGGCTGCAAAAGCACTCTGTGGCACAGGGTACCTGTGTCTGGGAGCCATGTGGGCGTTGGCTTCCTGAAGCATGGAGCCACTCTTCTCCTCCTGAGGTGGAGGTACCAGCCAGTGGAGCCCCAGTACCAGCACAGTCAGGGCCGTGGCGTTTGCCCTTCTTTGGGTATGCTGTAAGAAGGTAATGAGTCACTTTCCATCGAGCTGATAGTTACCCTGCTCCTGTCTTGTATTTGTGTTGTGTAGCCAGCAAGATTATTTATAACTTAGCCAGCATCCCGAGTCTATTGTTTCAGCAAAGAGCAGGAATGACTAGATGACTTCCTGAGATTTTTTTTTACCACCCCCTCATTTTTTATTTTTTTAAAAATCTGCTTTTCCTTCCAAGTATTATATTCACCAGTTGGATGCTTTCCCCCCACATCTTCCCCTCCTGTTTGTGCATTTGTGCTGCTGACAATCCCACTACCGGTGTTGCTTTAACTCTAAAAACTCTCCCAGGAAAAGCTGGGCTCTGTGTCCCGGGAGGGCTGGGGCACCTTCTCATGGCACAGGCAGTTCTCACCGAGCCTGGAGTTGGTTTTGCAGGTGCTGAGGACCAAGACAAGAGGCCTTGGCAGTGCCGGTAAGGGGAGGATGAGCAGCAGGACTTGCCTTGTGCTGTGTTCACCTCGGGATGCTCTGCAAACCAGGTGCAGGTTGGTCCAGTCCAGACCACCAGCACAGGATCACACCTCAGCGCTCCCATTCAGCCTCTCCATTGCTGCACTGCTGAAGCGGTTAACTGGGGGCATCCAGGTGTCTTCCATGGGGTGAAAGCTGTTTCCATGCTGGCAGAAGTGGCACATCCAGTCCTGGAGATGTGACAGTGATGGGCATGGAAGAAGTGGGTCCTGAGCTCCTGTCCTTGTGCGTGCAGCTGCTTGCCTGGTGGCAGTGATCCTGTCTGGGCAGCATTTGTCCGTAATCCTGGAGCTCTCCTGGTCCTTGTGCTGCTCCTCTGTTGTCCATCTGCCTGCAGTTAATTCCCTGTTGTTAGTGCAAGACCCAGCAGTCGTTGTGGGTTTAATTAAGCCCTTCCCTGGAAATCCGTGGGTGCAAAATTGAGAGAAGGGGCAGGGTGGGTGGTTTGGTGAACTCAGCCCATCCGAACCTTTGGGAGGGACCTGCAGATTGAACTGCTTTGGGAAGCAACACCCTGAGCCCCAACAGCTGCCTGGGGCCACATTGGATATTCTTGCTTGAAATCAGGGCGTGAGGGTTTGGTTGAGTTTGAGTTCTCCTCCTGGCTGAGTGGGATGCCCGGAGTGGAGCCCTGAGGCTCGTCCCATTCCCTTCATCAGCCTCTTCTTGGCTGTGATGTAACGAGCAGCCTCTGAGGTTAGAGCGGCTGCAGCCACAACCTGCAAGAGCAACCCAGGGCTGAAACAGCTGAAGAGGAAGAAGCCTTTGGTGCACTGTGGTCAGCAGAGATCCTGCAGAAGTCCTCTCGGTTTCTATTAGTTCAGAACTCAAAACTTGGTGCTTGTTTATTTTTAAGCCACTGTTTCTAGCTGAGGTACCTGCAAGTCCTTGTTTGTCTTCTCCTGGGTGGGGAGTAAAAACTGCCTCATAGCCCCTGGACCCAGATCCTTCCTGAATGGGGCTGCTGGGAGGTGGTGGAAGGGGCTGGTGGTTGCCTGGCTTGTCCCTGATTCTCCCCCTGATGTTCAGGGCTTGTGGCACAGAAATGTTGGCTTTCCAGGAAGTGCCCAGGTCCATAGGGAAGCATGAAGTTGGTCCAGATGGAGCTCTGCCACACTGCAAAGCTCTGCTTGGAGTGAAAATTGAGTCCTGGGTTGTGTGTTGTGGGGCTTACATATACTCTTTGTAGCAGGTTTTGATTTTCCAGGTTTCTTGTGGCATGGGTCAGAAACCAGAGGAGTGTCTTGGGCTTGGGGAAGGGTTAATGCTCTGAGAAGGAATTGGGAATGGAACTGATGTCTGGAGCTGTGAGCTCTCAGAGAACTAGTGGGGTCCTCTCCAGGTTGCTTGTTGCAGGCAAAACCAGATGTCCTTTGGGGTGGGCACTGAACTCACTCTTGGGAGCTGGTCCCAAAGCCTTGACAGCCCGAGCGGAGTGGTTTCAGGTCATGCAGGAGCTTGTGCATCCAAGAGGATGCTTGTGCTGGCTGCTCAGCTGCCTCCTGTGCTGCTTGTTCTTGTCCCTGTGAGGTGCTGAAGCTGCTTGTCTCCCAGCCAGGGCACCCTTCTGGCTCCTTCCCGTCCTAGATGCTCGGTTCCTTCAGTTTTCTCTCCCAGCTGGAGTCTACAGGCAGTGATCTCTGTGATTCCAGTACCATCCAGCTCCCCACAGCATTTCCCTGGAGCAGTGGGAAAAGCCAAGCCTGGATGGTACTAAATTCCCTCTTCCTGCTGCTCCTCAGGTTCCTTTCAACCGAAATTTATGGAAAATAAAGCTGAGTAAAAAGTTGGGGAGCTGTGACCTAATGCTTCCCACTGTGAAACCATTGCAGGACAGAGCCAGGCATGAGCATCTCCTCCATCCCTCTTCCAGCCCTTCTGGGTCAGCTCAAAAATAGAGAACAGTGCTTCTCCCCCAGCTTGCTTTGTATTTTTAAAAAAGCATTGTGGTTTTTTTGTTCTGTTTTCTTTAAATAATTCTCTAAAAAGTTGAAACTGTAGGACTGGTGGTGTTCTGGGGATTGGTTTTTGGTTTTTTTTAACTCCAAGAAGAAAACTGAAAGGTTGGTGAGACGTTGTGGTTTGGATTGCCAGTTGTAAAGATTCCTGGGCACTCCAGTGTGCAGAGCTTTCAGACTGGGTGAGAGCAAGTGCTTGTCCCAAAAGGTGGCTCAACAACATGTGGGTTAACAGCTGGATGTGTGTCTGTCCACACAGGTATTTAAGGGATAATCTGTGTAGCTTCATATTGTACCAGGAGAGGCCATCTCAACTCTGGTCTCTGCTGCTTCATTTCCAGCTCTGCCCTAATTTTTGGGCAAGTCTCTCCATATGTACAATAGCTAGAAAGAGTTTTGTTCCCTGGAGAGGCTTTGAGGTTGAACATTTATAAAATGCTTTGAGATCTGCAGATAAAGGAAAGCAAGACAATAACCAGCAACCAGGGCTGTGCCAAAGCAATGCCCTGTATCACCACCACAGCAGAGCCATGCAGGACTGGGTGGAGATGCCTTTTGTTAGAGGGCAAACCACCGCTCCAGAGGCCGCTGCTGCAGGCTTGGTTGGGAGCCCTGCTAGCACAAGGGGTGCAGCTAAGCCCCCCTCCCCACCCCAGCCTTTAGAAGGGCTTGTGTTAAGGAGATAACCCCGGATGGAAATGTGTAGGTGAGTGTTTCTCCTCACACTTCCTCTTGCCTGGGATGCTCTCAGGCTGTGCCAGAGCTCCCTGGGAGCCAACCTGGGCTGGAAGAGACGCTGCCGGGTTGCTCTCTGGGCAGTGCATCTTAAAATCCCCTGGTAAACTTAATCCACTCCATAAACCCTGTTAACTTTCCTTTAACTGCCTTTGCATGTCCTCAGAGTGAACTCCTTTACAGTCCCCCAAACAAAGGCAGGCAGGAGTGGGCAGGGACGGAGGAACCGGGAGCTGCGCTCCTCCCCGCGTTCCCGGCCGGGTGGGAGGAGTGCTGGGGCTCAGACCGCTCAGCACAGGGGTGCTGGGCTCCTCGACTGCCAGCTGCTCAATGGACATGGCATCCCAGAACAAGCTGGTTTGGGGTAGGTCTTCCTGCCAGACATCTGGCAGCACGGATTTTTTTGGCAGAGGGTGGGAGAGTGGAGTGTGAAGGAATAGTTTTTAGCAGACGAGTTGGGAATTCTGCTCTCGAGGGATTTGGAGGCAGGTGGCAGAGAAGTCTTCAGGGATCCTTCTCTCCTCCCTGTGCTCTGAGTACCTGCCTCTCAGTACTGCTCCACTTTCAGGCAGGAGCAGAGAATGTTAATGCTGTTTGAGGACATACGATCCAGTTCTGGGAGCAAGATGCTTGGATCTGCAAGAACAGCGCTGCTTTTTCTACTGCTTCCTTGCCTCCCCCTGTGATGTGTATGTAAGGCCCTTTGAAGCTGTTAAAGCAAGTTGTGGCGAGTGGTATGGCAAGAGGAGGACAAGGGTATGTACTTGCAGGCTGGCTCCAGCACCTGATGAAGTTAATTGCTAGCTGAGGGTTTCTTGAGCGAGGTGGGGAGCCGTGGTTGCTGTGCTGGGAGCCGATAGCTGTTGCAGCCAGGTGGGTAACAAAACCCCTTTGTGGATTTTCCATCCTCTACAAGGGGCTTCTGGGGTGGTTTTCATGTCACCTGGTTTTAGAAATGAACCTGTGCCCAGCTCTTTGATGATGGTCTTGCTTTGAGTGGCTCGTGAGTAGTTCTGACTTGAGAGATAGAGAAACCAGTTTATCTGAATGGCTACAGACGGTGCCTGCTTTGAAATGAGGTGGGCTCTGGTTGGGAAACCTACACCTCATAGTTTTAAATAAACTTGGGCTTGTGTTGAAGTGAGGCAGCACGCTGTGTGCTTCCCCCAGGATGCTGGGGAGCAGCTGAGGCTTTGGGATGCTGCTGAGATAAGGGGCGATGAGCAGGATGACTAAAACTGCACAAGCCCAGAATTAGTTTCCCATGAGAGAGTGACACCTCCGTGCCCAAGGTCACCAGAGGCAAAGTGTGCTGCTTGTCCTGGTCAGAGCAGCAGGGCCACGAGCTGGACAGCCAACCCCTCCAGTGGGATGGATCCTGGGCACCAGAAAGGTTTACAACTGGCTTGTTTTGCTCTGGATTCTGCCTGGGGTTGAGGGGATCCAGTGGAGCAGCTGAGGTCCCCTCTGCCAGAAGCACCCAGGGCTCTCGCGGCGCCTCGGAGGCGAGAGGTGCGGAGCTGCAGTTTTGCAAGCAGCTGAGCTGACAATCGCTTGCTGCTGGCTGAGGTCTTCCTCTTCCCGTCCGTCCTGGCCTGCCCTGTCTTGGGGGCTTCTGGGGCACGTTGTACTCCAAATGGGGAACCGATTTTTGTTGGGTTTCCTGCTGTCTTAACATGTTCAGCAGCCCCTGGAAAGTCCGGTGAGCCCCAGAACCCTGCTCGAGAGAAACGCAGAGTGAGAAGGGCCCTTTCCTCCCAGAGCAGCCAGTGCTGCAACCAGCTCATGACCCCAGCACAGCCAGGAACCACAGGGAGTGTGTGCACAGCCAGCGTGGCCCAGGCTCTCCCCAGGAACAGAGGTGGGAGCTGCTGGCAGAGCTCGCACGCTGGTGATGCCTTTGGTCCTTCACGCTTCCCTTGCAGTGCTGAGGCTGAGGAGCAGCTTGGGCTTCCTTCCCTTCGTTGTGATAGCTATATATTCTTTGCAGAGTTGCATTTGAAAAATGCAGCTGCTTTTCTGTGAGGCAGCAGCTTCACATCCCCAGCACATGCAGCTCTTCACCCACGTGGCTCATCTCTTGCTGTCCCAACCACTGAGGAGCTCCAGGTTTTTAACCTCCATTGGACAACCACAGCTTCTGCACTGGTGGGCTGGGCACTGACACAGCTCATCTTGTTCATGGAGGGGAAAAAAAAATCCTTTAAGCTTCTTGTAGCTCAGAGAAAGCAAGCTTTAAGGAAAATATCAGAGAAACTGCTTAATGGTCAATTTTGCTAGATGGCTCCGTTGGTATTCCTGATAAGAAGTGTTACTGCTCATCTAGACAAAAGCCCTGGAGAAGGAAACATCATGTAGAGGAGGCACAGACAAGATAATCTAATAGGCTGCTTTTTGTCTCCACCTTGTTCCTCTGAATAGCACACTGCACAGATGTGAAGAGCATTTAAAGGGCTCCGAGATGCCATGTGTGAAGCCAGGCTGGATCCCTGCACAGGTTCACTGTGCTGGCTGCAGGGCAGGGGGAGAAAACCTGACTCCCACCCTTCCTGGCAATGCTGCAATAGCCATCCACAACCTAGTGATAGGTCTTTGCATGCCCACAATGTGAAAGATGTAAATGAGGTGAGATGTTGCTCCTTAGTGTTGTGATAGTCAGAAGAATAGAACCTGCTTGCGTGAGGTCTTTGTGGGGCTTCCTAGGAACTGTGTGGTGAGATTTTCTCAGGGCTTTTTGTGGTGTTCAGCATCAGAGATCAGACTGAGGAGGACCAGCTCCTGCTGACTGTCGTTAAGTGATGCTGAAGTTGCACCCAGGAAATGGTTTGAAATGTGCACGCAGGAAAACAGTGTTGGTTAGTCCTAGGAAACAGAGCAGCTACACATTGAGTGCCATCTACTGGCACCTCATCCATGGTATTGCCATGTTTGCCCTGGGAGAGGGATGAAGGTCAGCAGTGGGACCTGCTGTGGGTGCTTACGGAGGGATGTCTTGGTGTGCCCAGCCTGTTGAGGAAGGGGCAGTAACGATGGGTTTCACCCCACTTGTTCAGATATGTCCTCATTGTCCAAATCAGTTGTTGTCCCACCCAGAGCAGGAGGAGCCCAGAAGCTGGTTCCTGCTCAGGTTGACACATCCCAGCCTAGCTGGATGCTTCATACCACACCTCTGTGACTGATGTAGCATGGGAAGTATCCACAGTGCTGTTGGCAGAAGCCGTGCCACCCTCTGTCCCTGTCTTCTCCCTTGAGCTGCCCCAGGTCCTTCTCTTACTGACTGAACCAAAGTGCTTTTAAAAGCATCCAACCCACCACCACCAGCTCCAGCCCTTAATCTCTCCCCCAGGTCTGGGCTGAGGCTCTGCCTGGGGGTGGTGGCATGCTCTGGTTTTATGGACCAGACGCTGGAGCAACTTTTGGTGTCCTCTGGCTGATGGGGATAGAAACAGGGTCTGGGAGGCTGATTTACAGCCTAAACCCACAGTGCAAAGCATCACTGATTTGTGCTGAGGTCAGGAGGCTGACTGAGACCTTGCCTGATGGCTCTATGCCCTCCAGCCTCTGCAGACTTTAAAGCTGATGATTTTGTATATATTTTTTAGATAAGCTTTTCCTCATCCCTTTGGCTTTAGGGGCATGAGGGGAACTCAGGCCATGGTGGATCTTATGCAAAGATGTGGATTCTTTGCTGGGGAAGGGACAAGTGAACATCTTGAAGGGCTTATTTAAAGAGGGGGAAGAGAGTCGTGGCTCTTGGAAATGGTGTTCCTTAGTAGCAAGTAGATAGTACACAGCTCTTTTTAATACAGTTTAAATAATTGATGATATATATTCAATTACAGAAATATTTGGTGGAGTTCTAAATAGGTCACATCTGTCCTTAAACTGTTCTTAATGTAAATATCTCACCATGTTGTGTCATGTTGACCAAACTCTGTCAGAGCTGGTGCTGGGGAGGGAAGGCTGGGCTGTATGGGCTGCTATCCCCAGCAGGTACCTGGTGTGCTGCTGGATGCCTTGGGAAGTCTGGCTTGTCTACTTGGGACATGTTCAGCTACTGAAGTCTGCAGTCCTGTGGTGGCAGCACTCTGACTGGGTCTAAGCAACGGAAAGGTTGCTGTCCCTCTCTGCTCTGCCCTGGGGAGGCCCCAGCTGGAGTCCTGTGTCCAGAGCTGGGGCCCAACACAAGAGAGATGTGGGGCTGTTGGAGAGGGGTCAGAGGAGCCAGGGAGATGCTCAGAGGGCTGGAGCAGCTCCCCTACAGAGAGGCTGAGGGAGCTGGGCTGGGTCAGCCTGGAGAAGAGAAGGCTGTGGGGGGACCTCACTGCAGCCTGCCAGTCCCTGGGGGGAGCAGAGACACAGGAGGGGAATCAGCTTGTTAAAGGGCAGAGACTGGCAGGACAAGGGGGATGGAGTGAAGCTGGAGGAGGGGAGGGTTAAATTAGATCTTAGGGGGAAGTTCTTTGCAGAGAGAGTGGTGAGGGGCTGGAACAGGCTGCCCAGAGAGGGGGTGGGTGCCCCATCCCTGGGGGTGTTCCAGGCCAGGATGGATGGGGCCCTGGGCAACCTTGTGTAGCTCCAGGCCTGGAGGTTGGTGGCCCTGCCTGTGGCAGGGGGTTGGAGCTCTGTGACCCTTGGGGTCCCTTCCAGCCCAGCCCAGCCCAGGCTGGGATTCTATGAAAGGTGTCTGTAGCTTGTGTGTTGCCCACCAGTTTGCTCCTGGGGGGAAAGTGGGGGGGGTGTCAGTAACTTGCCTTGAGAAAGGCAGAAAGCCAGCCCCCTCTACTGTGGCGACCCTGGGCTTGAATTTGTTTGGGAACAGAAGTTGGAGCTGAGGGCTTGTCCCGGCCCGCGCGGGGAGGCAGGTGGTGCTGAGAACACTTTGTTTGGGAAAGTTTTTCTCATTGTGTTGAACAATTCTGCTTAGATGATCCTTCCTGAGGGCTGAATCATCGTCTGGGCGAACACGTTCAGTGTCTTAGCCAGCCCTGCGGCCGCATCCTGTGCAGTCCAGGGCATCCTGTGCGGAGACCGAGGGCGCTGGGCTGCCCAGCACCCCTCAGGATTGCACCCCTGTGAGCTGGGGTAGCATAAACACTCCTGGATGTGCTTTTCTTCAGCCTTCTCCTTCAGGATCTGGTTTTTTCCCCTTGCTCCAGGGATGTTAGCAGTGTACGTGCTGCCCCCTCAGTGATGGAGCAGGAAAGTCTTTAACCACCATCCCTCTCCCTGGTAGGGGAAGACTTACAAACAAACTACCAAGGCCACTGTGATTGTGCCTGTGGCCATTTCCCCAGGTAATTTATCTGTTATTTGGAAATGATCATTAATTTGTCTAATTTTTAACTGCCTTTGGCCTCCCTACCCACTGCCCTCACAGCGTGGTGGTGGGCTGGGAGGGCTCAGGTCCACGCTGCTGGCACCACTCCGGGCACAGCCTGGGGAAGCTACCAGGGAAAAGGGGTTTGTTTGATCTGAAATGCCTCTTGCAAACTTCTGGGGTGGAGTTTCTTGTTTGTTTGTTTATTTGTTGGCCTTTTATCAATGAAAAGGGCTTTTGTCCCCTATTTTCTTGCTCACTGACTAATGGAAACCAAGTGGGGAAAGCTTTCTATCCCCCAGCAGAAGGACAGTATTCTGCTTGCATCTCTGAGACTGTAATTTGATTTTACATTGCAAATTAGACAATACTTGGAAAGATGCAAATCAGAGCGGAAACAGAGGTAGATGCTTCTAAGTAGTGGGGGTGCCTGCACCTCCTCTGTGCATCTGGGTGGATGTGCAGAATGCACCATTGCCTGTTCAACACAGAAGCATCTCAGGAGCCCTATGAGCCATTGGGTTCTGTTCCTCACTGGTGTGGGGCTGCTGCAGAATGAATCCTTTCTTTGGACAACACTACCTGTGTTAGTGTGGAGTCTTTCAGGAGTGTGCAACTTTGTGGTGAAATAAATGAGCTGGGAAAAAACCTAGGATGTGGATTTACTCCTGCTCTGGTCTCCAAAGCTTTAGTAATAAGCCTGTATCAGCTGGATTCAGTCTGCTTTGTGGTAGCAAACGTGTTGCTGTTGACTGTGTGTGATGCAGGACGTGAGGGGAAGCTCTGTGCAGGGCGCTCTGTGCATTTCAGTTTGCTCCTAGGAGGTCCTCTGGACAATGTACAGGCTTTGAGCCAGGGCTCCCAAGCCTGGTGCTCAGGCATTACCTGAGGATGTAACCTCAGGTTTTAATGTCTGGTTAATGGAATTAAACATTTTTCTGGCCCAGGCAGCCAGGAAAGCCAATGGCATCCTGGCTTGTGTCAGGAATAGTGTGGCCAGTAGGTCTGGGGAGGGGGTTGTGCCCCTGGACTGGGCACTGGGGAGGCTGCACCTCGAGTGCTGGGTCCAGTTCTGGGCTCCTC
>VZTU01031426.1:8676-59626 GCA_013400835.1 Zapornia atra | reverse complement strand
GGCATTGCTGCGCTGCACCGTATCCAGAGCATCCCCTTGCACCCTCCAGCCTTCTGCTACCATCCAGAGCATCCCCTTGCACCCTCCAGCCTTCCTGCCCGCCCTGGATGGGTCGGGAAGTGGCAGCACCAAGGGGCAGGGGACAGGACCAAGCTTCTCAGGCAGCGTGGCTCCATCCCCTTCTTGGGGCATGACGTGGTGGCTTTGGGTCCCTCCAGTCAGGGCTGACACCTTGCCATCTGGGGGGCAGTTACACAGTGGTAGTAGTCCCCAGGGATCACCCCTGTCCCTCTCAAATTGGGGGCTTGGGGAAGCATGTCCCAGCAAGTGGCTGGCTGGGTTTGAGCCAACCCATCCTGCATCCAGCCAGGCTGTGTCCTTCTCCCAGGATTGCCCAGGCTGTGGCTACCAGCAGGGTAGCAGGGGCTGTGTGCCCAAGGCATGATCCACAGGAACACTTCCCTTCTCCCTGGCAGCAAAGCTGAGCCTTGCTCTCAGCCAGCTCTTGGTCCAACTTCAGCAAGGGGATGAAGGGAGCTCCTTGTCATCAGGGCACGGACCTTCTGCTGGGGTGAGAACCCCAAATGTACCCCATGAGCAGGGGTGGCATTGCTGGGGACCCTGTGCCTGCCCTCCAGCTGTTCAGCACCCCTTGCTTTGGGGGGATTTCCCCCCCTTTCTCTCTGGTGATTGTTTTGCTGTGCGCCGGGAAGGGGAAGTGAAGGAATTGTGTCGGCCCATCCACATCCCACGTCCTGTAAACAGCTACTGGCTGCCCCCACTCACACCTGCTTTTTCCTACTGGGGGTGGACAGGGCTGGTAAACAAACAGGCTNTTCCAACCCTGTGGTTCTGTGAAGCTGCCATGGCTGGGAATAGTGAGGAGCAGCATGTTGGAGGTGTTTGGTCCTTGGGTTGAGGGACTGCTGGGGAGGTCACCACAGCACTGCTGGTGTCCAGCGCTGCGTTTCTTTGTGCTGAGGTTTAGTAGCCCAGAGTTGGGGCCAGGTTGGGCTGTGTGGGTGTGTTCCTGGGAAGGGGTCCCACAGGGTTGGGACTGAGCCACCTCCTTGCTCTTGTGCAGGTTGATTTGTCATGAGCTGCTACCAGCAGCTATGGGTGGCTCCTCCCCAGGGCGGGCTCATCGCCAGGGTTTGGAGCAGCCCCTCGTGCCTCTCCCACCCTCGCTGGGGCCACGGGGCTGTATGGCTGGGGATGATGGGCTTCTCACTGCTGCTGGGTCTCTGCTTCCATCTGTGAGGAAGGAGCAGAGTTGCTCCTCCAGAATCTGCGTTGGTCCCAGTGCTAGCAAAGAAAAGGCCAATTCTCTGACACCTGTTACCAGTCTGACTCACACCAGTGTTATTCTTGGCACGTTCCCCTGTGCTGTTGTCCCTTCAGCCCTCCTGGATATCTCAGCCTGGATGGGCTCTTGGGCTTGGGTGGAGGCTGGGGACAAGGGACACGGGTAGGTTCATCCCAGGAGGGCTGGGGACAGGGGACGTGGTGCGTTCCTCCCGCAGGCTGCTGACCTTTTCAAAGCGCCGACTGGTCGAGCCCTGTGTTATCCTCCATCCCCTTTTTATGCTTCTCCTTTGTGCTGTTGTTTGGTCATCACTGTGCCTTTGTTTTTACAGCTGGGGGAAGTGTTTTGAGCTTTAAAGTTTATTTTCTTCCCTCTGGTTGTCGTCACAGGTTTGTTTTCCTTCTCCCTGTGGCATCTCGCTGGCTTTCCTAGGGTCTGGGAGGCAGGACCATCTCTGCCTTCCCTGCACTCTGGAGACCCGATGGGCTCTCCTTTGCTTGGTGTTTGGTCTGATCTCCAGGGAGAGGGCAGCCCAGCCATTCAGAACCACAGGATGCCCAGGGTGTGGTCCTGGGCCGTGCTGCAGACACCAGTGGTAGTGCCCATGCCACAGTCTGCACTGCCTGCAGTTGTTTTGCAAGGCCTTGGTGAGGTTTGGGCTGCTCCAGGGGATTTATTTCCTGAATTATGACTTCAAGTGGGCAAGCTCCCATCTCAAGTACCAAAACTCAGGAGAGACCTTCCTGCAGGGTCTGCAGAGAACATGAGTCTCTGAAGTGAAGGGTGCCTGAATGTGCTTGCTGGCTTTTCTTTTCCTTCACCCTTCCTCATCCCCATGCTGGGCACTGCTTGGAACACTTCTGGGATGTCAACCCAGAACCCCCAAAACCAGCACAAGGACTGCCTTAGAGCCTGTGCTGCCCTTTGAGAGCAGTCACAGCAGCCTGTGGGCTGTGATGTTCAAGCAGAGCAGTGTTCTGCCCCCCAGCCCAGGCTGTGAGTACAGCTTCACTCTGAAACCCCGTGTGCAGCATCTCCCACAGCATCTTCCAAAACACCCGGAGTAACCAAAGTATTTCTCTGGCTCTTTTTCCACTCTTCCTGGCTTTTTTTGGTGTTGGCTGTAGATTTATTTTCTTTATTACCCCTTGTCCAAAGCCAGTGGGGAGCAGATCTTCTATCCCCACTCTCTGCCTGGTACCAATCCCATCTTTCCCCAGCCCCAAACAGTCCCTAAAACCCAGCTTCCAGTGTGGACCATGCAGAAACTGCTGAACCAGAACACTGCACAAGAGATGCCAGAGCAGATGCTAAGCTGAGGAATTAATGATCTCTGAAGTGGTGGCATCAGCTTTTTTTAAGTCAAAAATTATCCCTGAGTGTGCATTTGGGGAGGGGGAGAGGTGTCAGTGGGTGCTTCCCTGGGGACAAGGGTGTTGGGGGCCCATGTGGGGTNCATTGCTGCGCTGCACCGTATCCAGAGCATCCCCTTGCACCCTCCAGCCTTCTGCTACCATCCAGAGCATCCCCTTGCACCCTCCAGCCTTCCTGCCCGCCCTGGATGGGTCGGGAAGTGGCAGCACCAAGGGGCAGGGGACAGGACCAAGCTTCTCAGGCAGCGTGGCTCCATCCCCTTCTTGGGGCATGACGTGGTGGCTTTGGGTCCCTCCAGTCAGGGCTGACACCTTGCCATCTGGGGGGCAGTTACACAGTGGTAGTAGTCCCCAGGGATCACCCCTGTCCCTCTCAAATTGGGGGCTTGGGGAAGCATGTCCCAGCAAGTGGCTGGCTGGGTTTGAGCCAACCCATCCTGCATCCAGCCAGGCTGTGTCCTTCTCCCAGGATTGCCCAGGCTGTGGCTACCAGCAGGGTAGCAGGGGCTGTGTGCCCAAGGCATGATCCACAGGAACACTTCCCTTCTCCCTGGCAGCAAAGCTGAGCCTTGCTCTCAGCCAGCTCTTGGTCCAACTTCAGCAAGGGGATGAAGGGAGCTCCTTGTCATCAGGGCACGGACCTTCTGCTGGGGTGAGAACCCCAAATGTACCCCATGAGCAGGGGTGGCATTGCTGGGGACCCTGTGCCTGCCCTCCAGCTGTTCAGCACCCCTTGCTTTGGGGGGATTTCCCCCCCTTTCTCTCTGGTGATTGTTTTGCTGTGCGCCGGGAAGGGGAAGTGAAGGAATTGTGTCGGCCCATCCACATCCCACGTCCTGTAAACAGCTACTGGCTGCCCCCACTCACACCTGCTTTTTCCTACTGGGGGTGGACAGGGCTGGTAAACAAACAGGCTGAGCTGGCTGCTGCTCCCAGCACCCACTTTGGCCCTTTGAGGGGGGTCTCTGCCTGCACCCAGTGTCCTTTCCCAGCGGGATGCCTGGGTGCTGAGATGCATGGGTGGGTTTCTGCTTGGGGTGGTGTGTGAGTGCAGGGAGCTGACTCTCACCAGGAAAAACAACTTTGCTAGTTTGACTGGGACTAAAGCTAATTACTAGTCTACTAATTTTATTGATTTCAAATCCCTTTTAGCAGAGATTTTGCTGTGAGGCTGATCACCAGAGCGATTAGGACACAAAGCTGCTTAATTTGGAAGTGTTTATCAAGCAGCCTTCTGTCACCTCTGTTTCAAATCAAATTACAGTGGCACCAGCATCTCTATCCATAGTGGCTCGTGCTGTCCCACCTCAGGCAGGGCCTGGGGTCCCCTGTGCTTCTCCTGGGGTGGCTTAGGGGCTAGCAGAGGTGAAGTGTGTTTGGAACAAAAGCACGCTGGGCTGCTGGCCATGGGGGTTTTTAATCCCAGCTGCCACTGTGTGTCCCTGTCCTGCTCCAGCCTCTGGGCACCGCTGTGGTCACAGACCTGAATTTGTCACCAGGCTTTCAAAACCTTGCTGCAGGCACCTGGAGGTCGATAGACCCCTGAAGATGGATGGTGGCATCTTCCTGGCAGCTGTGGATGCTCCTGACCCACGTCCAGCCACGCTGAGGGGCTTGGCCTAAATATTTTTAATAGACTTTAAAAAAAAAAAAGCCTAGCCTAGTGGTTTTGATGGGAATCAGATTAGGGAGGGTGCTTTGGTGCTGGCAGATTGTGAAGGCAGGAGCAGCCTGGGGGAGGGAAGTGCTCAGCCTGGCTCAGCCGCTGCTCCATCAGCACAGCATCCCTAGCAGTGTCCCTGCCTGTCACCCTGCTGTAAGAGTCCCCTCGCTGCATCCTCCCCCCAACACCAAAAACTAGGGGCCTTCGAGTCCTTTGAGCCCACTGAACCACAACAGTGGGTGTTCTCCTCCAAGCATCCCTTGGTGCAGGATTTAGGAGTGAAAACTCTGGATCCTGCAGCACAAACAGGGGCTGAGATGTCTCAGAAGAAAAATGTCCTGCCCTGTGTGTCCCCTGGGTCTGGGGGGATGGCTGGCTGGCCCTCCAGCTTTGCTCACACAGGGATCATTAGGGATTTGAGTTTGTTTGGAAAGACCTTGACCTCAGTGCAGAAGCTGTTCGTCAGGGAGCCTGTGGCTGTCTCTGGGGTGGGCAGAGGAGGGCCTGGCCCCAGAGCCACTCTCCCCCCAATTTGTGTCCCAGTGCTGTGCTCGGATCGGGGGGTTCTGGGGCTGTTCAGCCTGGAGAGAAGCAGACTCAGGGGGCACCTTATGAATGTCTATCAATATCTGAAGGATGGGCTGCAGGGGACATGGGCAGCCCCTTTTCAGTGTCTGTGGGGACAGGACAAGGGGCAATGGCTGCAAGTTAGAGCACAGGAAGAGCTTTTCCCCAGTGAGGGTGAGGGAGCCCTGGGCCAGGCTGCCCAGGGGGTGTGGAGTCTCCTTCTCTGGAGAGATTCCAGCCCCGTCTGGACACCGCCCTGTGTGCCCTGTCCCAGGGACCCTGCTTTGGAGCATGGGCTCTGGAGGGCCCTTCCCACCCCTGTGACTCTGTGATTCAGAGCTACAAACCCCCTTGGGGCTCACGGCGGGTTTGGGGGCTGGCACGTGTGCCCACATAGCTGCTTTGGGGGGGTGGGTTGTGGGAACCAGGGCAGCATCCCTTGCTGTGGCATTTGCAGCTCCAGGGCTGCTGTGGGCAGGGGCTGGAAGCCACAGCCTGGGAACAGAGCAGGAGGGATGAAGCAGAGCAGGAGGGATGGAACAGAGCAGGAGGGATGGAACAGAGCAGGAGGGATGGAACAGAGCAGGAGGGATGGAACAGAGCAGGAGGGATGGAACAGAGCAGGAGGGATGAAACAGAGCAGGAGGGACTGAAGGCGGCTGCTGGGGAGTGGGGCCGGGGCACAAAACCTGACACCCCCCGAGTGCCTTTTCTTGTTTCCTTCTTGTGTTTTCAAAATGGTTTCAGCCCTCCTGGGTGGGAAACAGCTCTGGGGGCCCTGTGATGCTGGTTGCTCGTGCATAGTAGCCTTTTCCTACAGCTCCTTGTTGGGTGAAGGGCTTTTTTGCTGGGACTAACGTGGCTGAATTCATGTGTGGTGAGAGCTCAGGACAGTTCTTATCTCTCAGCTCTTCTTCAGTGCAGCACAAAAAGCATAAGGGGAAAAAATTTACTGTCTTGACAGCTACATCTTATTCTATTAGTATGTTTTAATTAGAACATGAGTAAGGAATGTGTTATGAATATTCATGATCAGGGTTATTAAGATGCACAATTAATCTGTACGTGTTTTAATAACTGTATTAATGGAGAGGGGAGGTAGTTCCTATTTTTGTCTTTTCTGAATTGGGAAGTGTGCCTTAGCTGGGTTAGCTGGGTTGCTTTTAAAATCAAGTTGGCTCCCAACATCCATGTGCTCATGTGAATATCTGGAACTGCCCCTGCCCTGCATTGGAACCACCATCAACATCCCCAAACTCAGCACTCCAATGCCAGGCTGGGATTCAGCTTGCTTGTGCACATGTAGTGCCTCTCTGTGCCTCCCAAGTTTGGACTTGGTCTCTCTTGGTGACTTGATTTGTTTTGGGAGGGGGTGTTAAAGTTCTTCCCCCACCCCCCCCAGGACTATTCATGCAGGAAATCTGTGCCCAGGGGTGAGGCAGAGCTGGGCAGTGAGGGAGATGCCAGCAGGATCTCTGTGTCACCCCCCTGAGCAATGCCTGGAGGCAGGGGAAAAAAAAACCCAGTGCCCCAAGGTGCTTCTGACCATCCCTCAGGCATCTGGCCTCACCTTGGAGCTGCTGGGACAAAGGGTCTGGGTGGGAGACTCGGGTGAGCACCGGGGGAGAGCCCTGGGGATGCAGTATGGGGCTGCTGAGCAGTGTTCTCACCCCAGCCTTCCCCATGGTCTTCTGCATCTTCCTCTTCCTCCATGCGGGTCGAGCCTGGCTGCTCGGTGCCAGGTGATGCCAGTAGGAGGGATGAGCTCAGCTGAGCTGCTGGTGAGTGCCATGAGCTGGGGAAAGCGTTACCTGCATTTGGGGGTGGTGCAGGACCCTCTTCAGGGATTTTATGGTGTGAGAGGAGCAAACCCAGCTGGCAGAGGGGCTTTCCCAGGAGTGCCGACCGTGGCAGGGTTGGTGCAGGGCATTTGCTGCTGATTTTAGATCCCTGCTCTGATACAAAGGGAGGGAAGAACAGGTTGGCATTGAACACAGGACAGATGCCAGCAGTCGAAAGCCAGCAGTCTGTTTCTTCCTGGCTTCATCCCAGGAATCCCTGAATCCTTAAAACACCTGCGGGCTGAACATGGGAGATTTTTGCCAGCACTGTTCATGCCAGTGACTGCAGCTCAGGGAAGGCATGAGATGCTTTATCCCAGCAGGTATCAGACAGCAAGCTGACCCTGCACTGGCACATTCAGAGGTGGCTGAGCTTTTGGAGCCACTTCCAGAGCCCCTTTCTCTGCCGCTCGGGTGGGAGAGTGATAACCTCACTTCACCTTGGCAGCTGTGCCACTGCCTGGAAGGGCAGGGGGGGAAAAGGCTTTTTGGGTTTCCCAGGGGGGTGATTCCCTCCTCTCATCTGCCACAGGGTGTGCGTGCCCTCAGGGCACCCGCTGTGGTTTTGACCCCTCTTTGGGACGCTGGTGTCACCGCAGCCTGGAAGTAGCTTGTGCAGAGCATTTCTCCATGTCTAGAGGATGCACGAGCTTATTGGCTTCAGCTTGTGTTGCTTGTACCACCTGCTGTCTCCTCTCCCTTCCTTCCTTCCCTGGGGAAGCCTGGAGGGATTTTTTTTCTTCCCTTTCTTTCTTTTTTCAGGAATTTTGGCGAAAAATTCACCCAGGGCTTCCAGGTACCCAAATTCCCTCCAGAGCAGAGCACCCCAGCAGCCTGCCTGCCCCTTCCCCCTCAGAGCACATCCTGGCCTGGGGTTGCTCCTCTGCTGTGGAGTGAGTTACAAACAGGACCTGAGTGGCTCTGCATGAGGACAGGATCCCAAGAACCCCCATTCAGCATGGAGATTGGGACCCCTGTGCCTCAGTTCCCCTCTATCTCTGAGGCAACTTCATGGGGGTCACCGATCACAGCCAAAGCCTAGTCAGGGCTGCGGTCCTCATCCTTCCAGCACAGAGGGGGCAAGTTTACCAAGGATGTCTGAGGCTCCTGCTCATGTCTTCACCCTGACCGTTGGGGAGCTTTAAAAATACTCATGAAAGCAAAATGAATAGAAGGAGTGTCTCTGCCTCCTGCTCTCCACTGGTGTTTGCAGGGTATGCAGATGAATTGCTTTAGAAAAACACATTAGCAAAGCAAAAGTTTATTCTAGGAAGTAGGAGGTGGGAGAATTGGCAGTAATTCTCCCTAGTATCCAAGGTATTATTAGAGGCTTATCCCTGCTCTGCACAGTAATCACATTGGAAATTTTTGATTAGAAAACAAAATCTAAATGAGAATTATGAATATTCATTAGGTGTGGAGATTAATATGCATAATTATGCAAATTAGACAGCAATTAAACACCAATTCTCTGGGGAAATGATTAACACAAAGGCACAGAAATAGAAGGATGTAATTTGAAAGAAGTTTCTGGTTAAATGAACAGTAAGGGGAGCGGAGGAGACAAATACACGGCGTGTTTCCCATAATAATCAGCTTTGCTAAAATGAAATTGGAGTGTGCCCTGCAACCCTGCTCCCCCCCATGTCCTTGCTCCCTCATGCACCCCCTTCCCTGCCACCATCCCGTCGCTGTCACCATGGCTGTGAGGGGTCTCTGCTCCTAAAAGAAATCCTCCCCTGAAGCCCTCCTGCTGCCTCAGCCCTGGGCACGCTGCTGTTGCTGGAAGAGGTTTCTTGTGCTGCCCAGGGGCAAGCGTAGCTGTATCACTCCTGCCGCGGGGTTGGGGTCTCCATGGGATGAAGCAGGGATGCTGCTCACTGCCCAGCCTCCTGCAGAGCTGGGGTTACTCCCTGTCCATCCCAGCTGAGCTCAGGGGCTGTGTGTAGCATCTCCAGAGCCCCGCTGCAGGGCAGAACGATGTCCCCATCCTGCCTGGCCCCCTCTCAAACCACAGCTTTGCGCCCACGAGCCTGAGAGCGGGGGGATGCCGACTGCCCCTCACTCACCCCTGGTCACCCATGGAGCAGAGGGGACAGGCAGAAGTCCTGCTGCTCAGTTGAGGCTCATCTTCCAGGAAAGGTCTCCTCCGTGCGGTCGTGGTACCAGCTTGAGCTGTGTGAGCTTTGCCAGACGACTCCCCAGGCTTTTTCTGTCCCTGTGGACCTTTGCCATCTCTCCTGGGTGTCTTGTGTGCTGGTAGCCCAAGAGGCACAGCCTGGGTGGACCTGGCAGATGATGAAAGGAGCTGATTTCCTACCGCAGCCTGTGTGCAGGCACATTGCAAACCCCTCTGGTTTGATCCCTTGGCATTTTGGGTCCCGTTCCCTTTGCTGAGGATACGCTTGAGAGGGCTCAGCTTGAGATGGATGGGAACACGCTGTGATCTGCTCAGTGCTGACAGCACACCTTCCTCTGTGGCACCATCCAGTGTCCTTGAACAAGTGTGGCTGAGTAAAGTACATCCAGCAATTCCCATCTGAAGCTCTGGGTGCTCTGCAGAGGCACAATGAAGAACAGAGTTTGGTCCATGAATTACAGAATCACAAGGTTGGAAAAGACCTTTAAGATCATCAAGTCCAACCATTCCCATCCTAAGCTAAACTATATCCCTAACTACCTCATCTGCCCTTTTTTGAACACATCCAGGGATAAATCCAGGGTTAGCAGCACTGTGGGCAAAAATTGGGTCCTGCTGGAGTAGCAGGATGGATGCAATGAGTTTTTAATTCACAGCCCTCTTCATCGGTCTCTGGGGAGAAGAGGTTCATGGGTGCTCTCTGGAATAGAGCAAGTTCAAATACTTGTTTCTTCTCTACCCACTGTCCCATGTTTTGAAGCATTTCCAAGCTGCAGTGGGATTTGCTTCGAAGTTTGTGGAATAAACTCCCAGCTGGAGTGGGAAGGTGAGAAGGGAGAGGGGAGGATTGGTCACGCCAAGTGGAAGTGGTTTATTAATGAAAACATTGTTCTGTTTGTAGAAGGAAGAGTTAATTTTGTGAGAACACCTTTGAGGCTTTGCTGATAAAGCAAGAGTAACCTTTGTTCTTCCTGTTTTTCTCTAGGTTTGGATGAAAGACCAGGATCAGGTTCCTGGGGAACAGGAGATCAAAACAGCTCCACGTTTGACCAAGGAAGGGTAAGGATGAAGCACAACCATCCCACTCCAACCAAAATAAATGGGGGCTTTACCATGGCCTCTCAGCGTGCGTGGCTGTGCCCAGGCTGGGTCTAACCCTCAAACAGCTTTTCTTGCCCTATTTTGGACATTGGTTCTGTTACTCCTGCATAAGCAACAGCAGGGACAGGGACATGCTCCCCATCTCCCCAGGCTTTGCTGCCTTGAGGTCATAGAATCATAGAATCATAGACTGGTCTGGGTTGGAAGGGACCCCAAGGGTCACAGAGCTCCAACCCCCCTGACACAGGCAGGGCCACCAACCTCCAGGCCTGGAGCTACACAAGGTTGCCCAGGGCCCCATCCAACCTGCCCTTGAACACTTCCAGGGACGGGGCATCCACTACTTCTCTGGGCAGCCTGTTCCAGCCCCTCACCACTCTTTCTGTAAAAAACTTCTAAATCTAACCCTTCCCTCCTTTAGCTTTAGTCCCCCTGGAGAAGGTTTCTCCTCCAAAAACCTCCCCCAGACCAGCATCGCAGACTCCCGGCTGTGGGGCGTTTGCTCCCCAGACTGGGTTGGGGCTGAGCAGGTTGAGGGATCTCAGCCTGATGGCATCTCAATCCAGTGGGATCCCAACCCACCCCGAGGGGCTGGCTGGGACTGGCTCTGGGGAGGATGGGCAGCGTTGGCCAGCCAGGGCACCCTCGGTGGGGATGGAGAGCGCACAGAGGGTCTCACAGGGAAGGGTGGAGGTGGCAACAGCACATAGCTGGGGCCTGGGGAAGGAAGAGAGAGAAGGCATTCATTTAATTGGAATGGGGTTATTTTGACAGATGCTCAGGTTTTACTGGGCCTGTGTGATTTGGTTTTGCAGTGACACCTTTCCCTTCCCTTCGGTTAGTGGTGCAGCAGGTGCTGTCGTGCCATCTCTCATTTTTATAGGTCTTCTCCTCTCCCTTTCACAACCCCCCAACCCTAACTTGAGGAGGGGCTGCCTGGCTCTCACCTGCTGGGTGCTGAGCTGCTGGCAAAGGCAGAAACCACCTGAGAGGTGCCAGCATGGGGCAGACCCCCTGTATGTCCTGCTTTGGTGCCACCTCCCCTCCCAGTGCCCTGCTCTCCCTTGCCATGAGGATCAGATAATTTCTGTGCCCTTTTTATGAGCCCTTTGACTTCAGACCTCCTGCAGCAGGAGGGACTGAGCTCCCACAGCCTCAGAGTTGTCAAATCATTAAGGCTGGGAAAAACCTGTAAGATCATCTAGTCCAATCATCCCCCCACCATCTCTGTTACTAAACCACATCCCTCATTACCTCCTCCAGCCTTTCCTTGAACACCCCGAGGGATGGTGACTCCACCACCTCCCTGGGCAGCCTGTTCCAATGCTCAGTGACTCTTTCTGAGAAGAAATTGCTCCTAATTTCTAACCTGAACCTCCCCCAGTGCAACTTGCAGCCATTCCCTCTTGTCCTGTATCTGCAAGAAGAGGCTGAGTCCAGCTCACCACAACCTCCTTCCAGGGAGTTGGAGAGAGCAAGGAGGTCTCCCCTGAGACTTCTCTTCTCCAGACTAAACAGTCCCAGTTCCCTCAGCTGCTCCTCATCAGACATGTGTTCCAGACCCTTCCCCAGCCTCGTTGCCCTTCTCTGGACACACTCCAGGGCCTTGATGTCCTTCTTGTAGTAAGGGGCCCAAACCTGAAGGCAATATTCAAGGTGGGGCCTCACTAGAGCTGAGCACAGGGGGATGATCACCTCCCTGGTCCTGCTGGCTCCACTATTCCTGACACAGCCAGGATGCTGTTGGGCTTCTTGGCCACCCGGGCAACCTGCTGGCTCATGTGCAGGGGAGTGTCAACAAACACCCCCAGATCCTTTTCCTCTGCACAGCTCTCCAGCCACCCTGCCCCAAGCCTGTAGCATTACCTGGGGTTGTTATGACCAAAGTGCAGGACCTGGCACGTAGCCATGGTGAACTTCATCCCATTGCCTTCTGCCCATCCATCCAGCTTGTCCAGGTCCTTGCATTTTGGTATTTGCCTCCACATCCCCTCATACCCAGCCCTAACTCTTCTCTGTTGCTTCAGCAGAGCTACGGCGAAGGCCCCCACTACGGCGAGCACAGGGACCTGCCATCTCACAACAGCATATCTTCATCACCATTCCTGGGAGCTGGACTAGTGGGTGAGTGTCTTTCAGCTGCCAGGCAAGTGTGTGGCTAGTGCAGGGCAACTCTTAACCCAGAATGGCACGTGGTGGTGGGAGCTGTAGCGCTGGCTGGCCCTGCTGGTCCTTGCTGACCTGCTCCAGAAGGTGCTCTCAAAGCTGTGGTTAGAGGAGCTGCTGTCTGGAGGGTCTCCTCGATGCCTGATGGCTGTGATAGATGCTGTATTGTATGGGTGTGATTACTTTTTCCCTGCTTTACAGTAGCACCCAGAGGCAGTAGCAGAGATTGATGCATGCCATGCTGGCATGGGATGGGCTGAGTTTGCTCTTGGGAGCTGGTAATCAAGGGTGGAAAAGGACCAGGAGAGGGGGGTAAGTGTGGTGGTTTAGGTCTGGCTGAAGGCCAGACGCCCACCAAAGTCGGTCTGTCGCTCCCCTTTTTAGTTGGACAGGGGAGAAAATAGATACTGAGAGGCTCAGGAGTGGAGAGAAGGACAGGGAGAGATCATCCTGTCACCAACAACATGGGCAGAACAGACTCAACATGGAATAAATGAGAGAAACTCTCTAATTGGTGGCACTTCCCTGCACCCCCAGTGAACCAGAGTTGGGTGATGAGAAGTGTGACCAGGTCTTAAAGCACCTCCCCCCACCCCCCCTTTCTTCCCAGACTTCATTTCAGTCAGGATTTCGCTCCCTTCTTCCCCCCACTGTGGCCCAGGGAGGGGCAGGGACTGGGGGAGTGGGGCTTCGGTCAGTTCCTCACGGGATGTTCTCCTTAGCTGGGGGGGTCATTCCTCACCCCCTGCCCCTGCTGCACCGTGGGGTCCCACCCAGGGCAGACAGTGCTCCATGGACTTCTCCAGCCTGAGTCCTTTCCCACAGGGCTTCAGCTCTTCCCCAGCTGCCCCAGCGTGGGGCCCTGCTGTGGGGGCAGTCATCAGTCACAATGTCTCTGGTCCCCCAGGGGGTCACCAGCCCCCCCAGCACCCCTGCTCTGGCCTGACTCTCCCTCGCTCATCTCTGTGTCTCTGTCTCTCTCCAGGGGCTGCAGGTGCTGGCAGGGGCTGGCTCCAACGTGGGTCACAGCATCTCCTGTCTGTGTCCCCCTGCTCCAGCCTGGGGCCTCTCCAGGGGCTGCAGGTGGGGTCTGGGCCTTGTCCCTGGGCTGTGGGGGGACACCCGCTCCCCCATGGGTCTCTGCAGGGGCTCAGGGGCATCTTTCTCTGCAGCACCTGGGGCGCCTCCTGCCCCCTTCCCTGCCCTTGGTGCCTGCACAGCTCCTCACATCTTCTCACTCCCTTCTCTGGGAGCTGCCTGCGTTTCTTTCCCTCCTCACTGTGACTCCCAGAGGTGCTGTGACCATCACTGATGGGCTCAGCTTTGGTCAGCAGCGACTCTGGCCGTGAATGAGCCGATGTTTCCTCCCTGGGGCCTGCAGAGAGCTGCTGGCTGCTGCTTGCAGGACCCATCTCTGCAGCCCCCCCTCCTCTGCCAGCACCCAGCTACACAGAACTGTGACAGGGAGAAAAGTCAGAGCTCATTGCTAAGGGCTTGCAACAGGCTCGTGGATGATTTGCTTTCCAGCCTCACAGCCCCAGGGTCATGCAATCTCTGCGGTGAGCTGGAGGTGGGGTTTGGAGGGGGTCTTCTTATGTCCTGCAAGGCTTCTCCATCCCTGGCTGCAGCACGAGGAGCTCGAGGGGACTGGTGAGTGCTGTGCAGCCCTGGCCCCACCTGCTGAGCTGTGCATGACCAAGTGTGTGTAACAATTCACCCAGTTACCTCTCCCAGCTCGGGGGTGGGAGGAGAGATTAAGAGCAGAAAATACCCATCCTGAAGGGCTTAGAGAGCTCTAATGCCATTAGGTCAGGAATTGGGGTTAGTCCTCCCCACCTTTGCCCACGCAGTGGTGGTTAAAACCCCCAGTGCCTGTGGAAGGAGCGGTGGCAGGGCAGGACCCTGCAGCTAGTGGTGTTTGATCCTGGTTCCAAGGGTGGGGTTAGAAGAGGGAATCGTGTTTGAAACACAAAATCCCCACCCCAATTGGATGTTCCTTCTGCAGAGCTGGGTGGAAAGGGGCAGAGAGGAGTGGGGTCTTGCTGGGAAGCAAACAGGTGTGCCATGGCTCCTGGCTGGCATCTGGGGTGAGGGGCTTGCCCTTAGCTCTGCTCTCCTTGCTGTTTGGGGAGGGTGGTGATGCTGTTTAATTGTCCCTTGGGAGTCCCACGCAGGCGTGGAAGAGCGTTTCTGAGCAGCCTTCCCCCATCCCACTGCAAGGGCGGTTATTCTTTCTCATTTCCTGCCTCAGGAGGGTGTAAGCAAAGCAGCAGAGGTGTTTCTCAATAAGTCAGAGGAGCCTTGGTGCAGTTAGCAGGGTTTCTTGGGGGTGTGTGGGGTGGGGGGGGACCCATCCCAACCCATCCCACACCTGAGGCCAAGGCAGCCTCGAGACTTCCAGCCGAGAAGGAGCTGCCTGGGGAGGAACAGAGAGGTTTCCCCTTTGATGTGTGCAGGGAAGACACGTTTAGCTCCCTCTCCAAGGCAGGGCTCCCAGGCTGTGGCAGGGCTCCCAGGCTGTGGCAGGCGCTGCGGCGCTCCCCGGCACGGCTGCGGCCCAACGCGTGGAGCCAGCGCCCCGGCTGCCCCGGCAGGTGATTGCCGCTGGCTGTGGGCACCGTGCCCGCTGGAGCCGTGTCCCACACCCTGGCACAGGGTCTGAGCCACTGGCCTGAGCAGTCAGTCCAGCACCAAGAACCCCACAGCTGGAATAGGAGCTGGAGGCCAGGAGAGAGCAGCCAGGAGGGGCAACGAGGCTCCTGGCATGTCAAAGTCACTTTTGTTGCTAAAATGGGGTTCAAGTAGAAAACATCAACTCCTGCAGCAGGTTCCAAGATCCATAAGTAAGTTTGGGTTTGTCTTTGTGCTCCTGTGCTGAGGATGGACTTGAGGGAGACCACAGGTGGGATTTTTCTCTTCTTCCTTACCAAGCTGCTTCTGAAAACTTTTCAGTTGTGAAAATACGAAGTGGAAGTGGGGGGAAAGGAGAGCAGAAAAACCTCATGCTGTTGGGCACCACAGTGTAAAAGGAGCTTGGTCATCCACCTTTCTACCCTGTGCTGAGACCTGACTTTGCAGGGCTGGCCAGGGCAGCTCCAGCTCCTCGTGGGGCTGGCCTGTGAGCAGCGATCACACATGGGGTCAGGTGTGTTGTTCGGGAGGGGGGAAATTGAGAGCAGTGCTGGGGCAGCAAACTCCTCCAGAAGAGCAGAACTGGAGGGGTTTGCATCACCTATAGAACCCTGGACTGGTGTGGCTGGGAAGGGACCTCAGAGGCCACCCAGTGCCCTGCTTCCATGGGCATGGACACCTTCCACTAGCCCAGGGTGCTCAAAGCTCCATCCAGCCTGGCCTTGAACACTTCCCAGGAGGGAAGGAAAGCTGGTCTTGAGTTTGGGGAGAGCCCACCAGTGTCAGCACATCCCTGACACCCCGCATGAGGCTGAATCCCTGCTTCTTGTTCCTGTCCAGGTGGGTGCCTTGTGCCATCACTCCTGCCCACACCCTCATCCGCTGCCCAAATGCAGTGCAGAGGGGGCTGCTCAGCTCTTGAGGAGGAGGAAGATGGTTCAACAGCCCATGCTGGGGGAGCACAAAGCTCTGGTGCAAAGTGCTGGGCAGAATGTTTCCCACAAGCAGGCAGCAGTCCCAGCAGCAGGAGGCACTGGTGCTGGTGGCTGGAGGGACGAGCAGGCATCTTCCTGCTCATCTATGGGCAGCCCCACTCCGAACCCAGTCTGGGGGCAGTGGCCTTGCAGACCACAGGGTGCACACCTAGTCCAAAACCAGTTTGAATTCCCACCACATGCTTTGAAAGGAGAGGTGCTGCTTTCCCTTCAGGTGGGACAGGCAGATGTGGCATTTGGGGCTTGTGGCTGTTCTGTAGATGGATGTACAACATCTGGCACGATGGGAGCTTGGTGCTGGGAGGCACCTTGAGCTCAGAGCAGGAGTGGGGTGGGGGCTGCACTGACAGCAGGACCTGCAGGTGCTGCTCCCAGCATCGGCCTTCCCCTGTGCTTAGGGCTCCCCAAGAGCCGTGGGTGACACTGCTCATGCACTTTTGGAAGGGGCTGGCATGAGGGCAGTCCCCAGTTGGATGCTTTGCAAAGCTCAGGTCCCTGGCTGCCACAGCTTGAGCTCTGCATGGTGATGGGGGAGAACAGAGCTGTTGGTGAGACTTAACTGGGTGGGGAACTGTGGCCTGTGTTGGGTGGGATAACCTAAATAAAACAAAACCTAAAAGCAAGTACAAGTTCCTGGTGGAAATCCCATTGATGCTCCAAATTCAAGTCCCCTGTGGGTTCCAGGCAGTTGCCTGTGACCCTGATGATCAGGGTGCAGTAGCATCTCCATCACCCCTTCCTCCAAGCTGCCAGGCTCTGAGCCCTTGGTGCTGCTCCCCAGAGCACTGGTGACATCCTGGTGAGCTCCCAGCATCCCAGTCCCAGGTAGGTAGAGGTGATGGGGACCATCCCTGGCTGCCAGGGTTGTGCCAGGACACAGCAGGGTGACAGACCTGCTCATGCCAGGGGGTGAGGAGGAGGAGGAGGCCCTTTCTGGGTTTATTTTGGATCACCAATCTCCAAAATCTGCCATTCTATTACCATTCATCTTCAGGGGCTGCGGGGAGGGGGGACACACACACAACAGGGACAAACCAACGACACACCCGACTGCTTAAACAGTGAGGAAACTGATAAGCCATAACAGATTTCTTTCTAGTAATTATTTCTAGTAATTAGCTTCTTTTCAGAGGAGTGTTTCTAATCTTGTGTGTATTGTGAGTGGTTGTGGATTGGTTTCGTCCTGGACAATGGTTTTAATCTGCCCACTGATGGGGCTGCTCCTTGTTTTATAACTTCCCCCCACCACACACACCCCTTTAATCCCTGCCTGTGTTTTTCCTCCCCTTTTTCTCCAGGCTGTAACTCTTAATGGAATTACTGGTGAGGGGCTGGGGGGAGCACAGTGGGTAGCTTGACCAGGGTGCTGGGTGCCAGGGGCTGCACCGGGGCTCTGTTTTGGGGGATGGGGTGATGGGAGGACACTGGGGTGAGCTTCCTGTGGGCTGGCAGGAGTGCAGGGTGCTGAGTCTGGGCAAAGTACCTGCCTTCCTCCTGGCAGACAGAACCCGGGCACAACCTGAACTCCCCTTTCCTTGGCTTCCACGGCTGCCAGTGGGGCTGATCTTGGGGAGAGAAATGGTGAAACCGCAAGTTTACTTTGTTCTGGTGGAGATGCTGAGATGTTGATGTGGTCCTGAGCCCTGAGGCCAAATCCTGCTGCTCCAGGCTCCTTGTCTGTAAGACCAGGAGCAGTTCTGCTTCTGGGAGGAGAGGGTGTAAGTGGGGTGTGGGGATTCTCTGCCAAAGCCCTGAGTAAAGCCAGATCCCACTGAGGCTTCAGCTGGGCCTGGCTCAGCTCGACCCTGGGGAGAGGAGAGAGTTTGGGAAGTCACTCATTCAGCAGGGCTGAAGGCAGTTTGGGCAGGTGAGGGACAGGGGTGAGAAGGGAGTGGGGTGGAGGAGGTGGGAGGGGGGTGCCAGGACTTGCAGCAAAGCCATGGGGAGCTGGCAATACCCAGTGCGCCCAGCCGGGTGCTGGGTGCCCCATGCTCAAGGTGCCCTTTTCCAACCTACACCTTTGCTCAGAGGTAAATCCAAGGGAGAGGATTGCTGAGGGAACCCCCTTCCCATTCAAGGGATTTATTCTCAGTGTCTTCTGAGTATTCCCCTGCCCGCCCCCCCCCGCCCAAGATCCCTTAACACCCATCTGCAGGATCACAGTAATTGGGTCAGGAGTGAGGGAGCGCTGGGGAGATTCCCAGTGTTTTCTGCCAAGCCCAGTCTCCATCCTGGGCTTCACTGTGGCCCTGGGGTTTTGCCACCTTTTCTGGTGGGTGTCCTGGGCTGTGGCATCCCCCCACAGCAGGAACAGCAGGTTCTGCTGGCAAGTTCAGCTTTTTCTTGGCCAGCTTGTGGCCTGGTTTTTGTTTCAGTAGGCTGGATAGATACATTCCTCTCCAGAAGAGTTTGCCATTCTTCCTCTGCCTTGTTTTCCTGGGTAAATACAAAATGTTGACTGCTCAGAGATTTTTTTTGCTGCTTTTCCCTCCTTTTTTATGTGATGACACAGGAGGGGGCTGGCTAGGGTGGGGAGGCTGCCCTCTCCCCTTTCCCAGGCTCCCTCATCCCAAGACCCCGTGCAGCCTGTCGCTGGTACCACCTACGTGTGGATGAGAGACCCACCGTGGGCTGAGGGCGGCGGGTCCTGGAGCAGCACAGCACAGGGCTGGCGCTGGGCTCTGCTCCTGGCTGTCCCCACACACGTGCCAGGCACCTGCAGTTCAGCTCCCAGGTTATCTGGTGACAGCAGAGACGTGCAGCTTGGTTAGATTAAAGCTGGGAGGCCTGGCTGTTGCTCACCAGATAAACTCCTGTGGCATCACCCTGGTTCTCTGGTTGAAGCAGTAACCAGCATCCACCCGATGCCACAACCTGCTGAGTTATTTGTGTGCTGGTGCTGCAGTAAATGGAGCTGCTTAAGCTCTTTTAAAAATTAGGTCACTTAGGAGATCTGTCCTCTGACATCCTGACCTTTGTTTACTTAACGTTTAAGCCTCTGAAGCCAAACAGCAGCGGTGCCTGGCGTGTCCGGCTGTCGCCCGAGGTGAGGGGTGCTGGGACCGCTAGGAAGGGGGGGTCTGGGGTTTGGGGATGGTATCTTAGGCTTTGGGAATGGCTTTAGGTTAAGCAGATTGGCAAAATCCTCCCCCCTCCCAATTTTGTTTACTGAGCCAGACTGGAGGCAGGATGCGATCACCCCTTTGTAGGGAAGGGCTTCTGCAGGGGGAGGGGGTTGCCTACTGAGCCAGACTGGAGGCAGGATGTGATCACCTCTTTTCAGGGAAGGTTTCTGCAGGGGGAGGGGGTTGCCAGAGCCTGATGCTGCCTGGACACGTCGGGGCAGAGTCCCCTGTGCTGGCACGGGGCACGCCAGCACGCCTGCCCTGTGTTCAAAGCCTTTTTGATCATCATCTCCCGCTTCTCTCTGCCCCCTCCCCCTTTGCCCTGGTGACACCATTAACAGGCTGGAGTTAACAGCAGGGAAAAATTCCTCATATATTTTCAGTCCAGTTTTTCTTCTTTTTTTTTTTTCTTTTAATGAAAAATTGCTTGTTCCCCACTAGAAAAATGTCTAATGTTGCTTGGGGGGGTGGGAGGAGACCCCCAAAGCAGACTTGTGCTGCTGGCTGCCCCAGGCACAGCATAAAGCTATTCCCTTTCTCCCAGGCCTGGGGTCCATCCCCAGAGCTTCAACGCTGCCCTGGCACCCATGGGTGCTGGTTGCAGGGTGCCAGGCAGGCCCTGGGGACTTCAAGGGATGACACAGCCAAGGAGGTTGGAAACATTTCCCTGTGTGCATTGAGTTTCTTTCCTCTCCCCCTGCTCCTTGCAAACCCTATTTTGAGCAGCGTGTGGGCAGGGTGAGGCTGAGCACGCTCGATAAAAGCCGTCACTGGGTGCTAAAGTTCACTCAGCAGCACCAGGGCACATGGGCTTGGCTCTCACCAGCCTGCTCCCACACAGCATCCCAGTTGGCAGGGATGCTCCGGCTGGGAAGGAGCCCCACAATCCAGGAGGAACCTGGCTGTGGGGACAGAATGGGCTTGGAAAGGAAGGAGAAGCTTTTCTCTTGAGTGCCTGCTTGTTCTGTCTTGGATGGGCTTTTGGAAGGTTGAATCTCCAGCAGGGAAGAGGAAGGGGGTAATCCCTGTGCAGGAGCTCAGCTCCCCCCGCTCCTGCTGGAGTTGTGTTTCCTATTGTGTGGAAAGGGCCAGCAGAGCCCGGTCACTCCTGCCTGGCTGTCAGCTCCTCTGGTGCTGCCTGTGCCAAACGGGGCTGCCTTCTTTGATTGTTACTATGTCTGGAGGGATTTGTTCACTCTGGTCTGACACTGCTGGTTTCCACGGCCGCCAGCCCGTCCCTGCATCGCTGCAGCTTTGGGGGTTTGCTGTTCATGGACAGGCTGAGCCCCATGAACATCAGCCAGCTCCTGTTTTAGCAGTAAGCTGTGACAGGAGCAGTCGCCCCTGCAGACAGGCAGAGGAAGCTGTGTTCTAAGAGCAGGCTTTGCACCTCACTGGGACACCCCAGGAGCGAGGGTGTATGGGGGTGCATGCAAAGCCTCTCCCTCCCTCTTACACAAAACCTTGTCTTTTCTTTTCCCCTCTGTAGGGAAGAGCAGTGAAAGAGCCTCATACTCCACATTTGGAAGAGACACAGGGATGCCAGGACTAAACCAGGTAATGAACAAATGCACTGAGATTATTATTATTTTATGGGTTTGCAAGCTTTGCTTGCTGGCTAAGCCTCTAGGAATGAGAGCCAGGGAAGGAAAAGGCACCTGGCTCTTTGCATCTCTCCTCTCTGCACGGGGTCCTGGAAAGCCTCTGCTCTCTCAGAAACGGCTGTTGAGTGACAGGGGTTTCTACAGGCACATGTTGCTGGCTCAGAAGAGTTGTCAAGAGTTCAGAAAACAGGGTTGTAGCAGCTTCTCAGTTTTCTAAACCTCTTCAGGCTGACTTATTTTATTATTGTTAATCCTGTTGCTAGCTGATTTGTATTTAATCAGATACAACCTAGCCAGCACTGCCCTTGAAGGGGGTTGCAGTGAGTCACATCGAAGCAACACCTTTCCCCACGGCTGGGGGGCTGCACACAGAGCAGTGCTCCAGGAGGCACCTTCTCCCTCTCGCTCCCTGCTGTGGGGCTCTCACTTTGCCTCCCAGCATCACACCTGATGCTGCATGCTCTCCATCCCTGTCCAGCATCCCCTTGTACCCCAGCCAGCATCACCGTGTCGCCCCGCTCACCAGCTGACGGGAGGGAGCCCACGCCATGGTTCCTGTGCTGTTGTACCAGCGTTTCAGTGGGTATCAGTCTGGTTTTACAGTCATTCTGTCACTCCAGGACCTGCAGGAGATGCTCATCTCCACAGTCAGGGAGAGACACAGGGTGAGCGAGCTGCTTCTTGCAGCACCAACCCTGCTGGGTCACCCCACATGAACCCCAATACCAGGGGCTGTGCCATAGAATCACAGGGGTTGGAAGGGACCTCAAGAGGTCATCGGGTCCAACCCCCTGCCAAAGCAGCTCCCCAGCTCATATTGCACAGGTCCACATGGGTCTTGAATCTCTCCAGAGATGGAGACTCCACACCCCCTGGGCAGCCTGGCCCAGGGCTCCCTCACCCTCACTGGGGAAAAGTTCTTCCCCATGTTGGTGTGGAACTTCCTATGCTCCAACTTGCAGCCATTACCCCTTGTCCTGTCCCCACAGACACTGAAAAGGGGCTGCCCATGTCCCCTGCAGCCCATCCTTCAGATATTGATAGACATTCATAAGGTCCCCCCTGAGTCTTCTTCTCTCCAGCCTTTCCTCACAGGGGAGATGCTCCAGGCCCTTCAGCATCTCCTGAGCCTCCTCTGGACTCTCTCCAGGAGATCCCTGTCTCTTTTTTATCTCAGGGAGCCCAGAACTGGACACAATATTCCAGGTGGGGCCTGAACCAGGGCAGAATAGAGGGGGGAAAAAACCTTGCTTCCTGTGGGGAATACTACAGGCATAAATCAGAGCCCAGGAACACAGTCAGCCAAGCCTGAGATAATTCAGCTTGCTGCCACCAGCATCCAGGAATAGTTTTTTGGGAAAGAGAGATCACCTCTGCTTTGATGTGTTGCTGCAACTGCCCATCAGTGCCCAAGCATGGCCCTGGTGAAACAGCCCCACCGTTTTATTCCAGGGAGCAGCTTTTGGCCAAACAGCTTTTTATTTTACACATGTACACACACACACATATTACATGTTTTAATTTTACACAAATTTGTCATAATTTCCTCTTCTCTGAACTGAGGATGTTTCCTTTGCTGAAACAGCTGTGCTGGCTGTCTGTGCCAGAGTGGATTTAATTTACCACTGAAGCTGCTAAAATAAAAATGGGACAGATGCCAAGCCTGCCTTTTTAATGTTATGGTTTTGCTGGGGTTTCGTGGAGGAGGGGGGGAGATATAAGGTAACAGAAACGGGGTGGGCAAATGGTGCTGCGGGCTGGGAGAGGCCCTGGTGTGGGCACGTGGGTCCAGATCGGGTGGCAGAGCAGGAGAAGGAGCCCGTTTGATGTGGAGGAGAGACAAAACCCCCTCTTGTGCAGGGTGGTGGGAGGCAAGCAGGGCTGTCTGCACGCCCGTGGTGGCCCCCAGAACAGTTGTTGCTTCTGGCTCCAGTTTTCAGGGGGTTGGGAGGGGGTGGCATGTTGATCTGTTGGGGTTTTTGGGGGGGTTTTTTTTTTGGTTTTTTTTTTTCTGAAAAGCTCTGGAAAATTGTCTGGTGGCAGATGCCCTTGATGGGGAGGATATTCCTCCCAGAAACATCCTCCTGTGGGGCAGAGCTGTGGCTGCCCCCTCGTTTAACCCCCAGCCACCTCTGGAGGCATCCCCAGGGAGAGGGAAAGGAAAGAAAATCCCTTTCTCAGGGAAATTGCCTTAAAATCTTAGCATCTCTCTGGAGATAGCCTCAGGAGGAGTGGGGCAGCAGCATCCCAAGCCCTCCAGGATCTCCCAGGGTGCTGTGCTGCTTGCTTTCCTTGGCCGTGCCGCGCAGTGGTTCCAGTGCAGAGGTAATATGACCGGTGGAACAGATTGCAGGAATTTCACCAGCTGTGAATACACGAGCTCCTCTTCCCCTCCCCGACCCCTTTCTGGAGGATATGGAGTTTTAAAGCAGCAGGGTTTTTCTTTCCACTTTCTCCAAAGCCTGAAATCCTCCTCTATTTCAACACGTTGCCCTCAGAAGATGGGTCAAAGTGAAGCTTTTGTTACTTAAAGCCCCTTTGCCAACCTTCTTAAATTCCTTGTCAATAGGTTTGCCTTTCTCCCAAGGTGAAAGGGGTGATGCTGGCAGGCATGTTGCTGGAGGAAGGGCACCCTTCCTCCATCCAGGGAGCACCTTGGACTCCGGCTCGGGCCAGCTCAGTGCTGCTTCCCAGAGTGTCCAAGGTCAGCTGGGATAAACACAAGGAAGGAGTTTCCTCTTTTTAGAAAGAGAGATTTGACTTCTCTGTGATAAAATGCAAGAGAAAACCATCCCCAGCAGAGGCATTGCAGCTCTGTGGCAGTGGCATCATCCGCGACAGGTCCAGCTGCTCAGCGCTGAGGAGAGAACAGTCAGTGCCGGCACCCTGGGCTGGATTTACAGCTGGGAGGGGGGGCTGGGGGAGGCACAGTCAGATGGGCTGCTGCCCCCATATTTACATCTTTGGTTTTCCTTCCTTTGGCTTGTCTTCTCCCCCCACTCCCCCTCCTTGGCTGAGTTTTTTGGTGAAGACAGCTCAAGGCAGCTCTGTTCTCTCCCAGCGAGCGCGGTGCTGTTCCAGCATAACTACATGGAAGGGCTTTTCTGTCTCCTTGTTTGCAGACTGGTTTCCTGCCCAGCGAGATGGGAATCGCCAGTCCCAGCACGCTTTCCCCCACTGGTGTGAAAGGAGGGTCTCAGTATTTTTCTTACCCCAACAATCCTCGCAGGAGAGGTGCTGAGAGCAACATAGGTGAGTCGCTGCGTGTCTCCCATGGGTGCCACTGCTCTGGTCTGTCCTGCAGCTTGGTGGCAGGCACTGCCCACACTGTGCCCACATCTGGGTTGCCTTCAGGAAGGAGAGCACCAGTGTGTCCATGTGAATTGGGCATTTGGAGGGTTTGGAGAGGAAGAAAATACAGGTAATATTCAAAAAAGGGGGTTTGGGCTCAGGGCAATGTAGAATTTCCTTCTTTCTGGAAAATGTCAGGCCAGGTGGAAGCAGCAACTGACCATGCCACCAGCTGTGCTGTGTGTCAGTAGCCATTCCTGGAAGACCTTGGGCCTCCTCTGAGGCTGTTTTTATGGACAATGGGGTCTCCTTGGAGCCCCTGTCCTGCCACAAGCACACGGGATGCCAGGACCAAGGATGAGGTCCAAGGGGTCTCCTTGGAGCCCCTGTCCTGCCACAAGCACACATGTTGCCAGGACCAAGTGTGAGGCCCAGGTGCTTGGCCAGGGCGTGGGAGCTGTGCCCTGGGACACAGAGGCTGTTTGCTCCATGTCCTCTCCCTGCCCACCTCCCTGCTTCCATGTTGCAGAGCAGGAGCTGCCCACACCTGGATCTACCTGGGAATGAGTCATTTTGCTTTTAATGAAGTCTCAGGTTGGGTGTGAGTTTTAACTCCTGTGAGAAGACAAGCCCCAATTCTCCAGAATTTGTCTTAGTTCCCCCCTTGCACCCTCCCAAAGTCTCTTGCTGCTATTTTGGGCTTTCCCCAACAAACAAAACCAGAAGTGACCCAGTGTCTTGGGTATTTTTTTTCTGGTGCTTTTCAGAAGAGAGACATCCACTTTGATGCTGCCACTTGAAAACGTTGCTGGTTTCTGCTGTCAGCATGGCAGATGATGCTTTTGCATTGGGTCATTCTGCATGATGAATTTCTCCTCCTGAGCTACGACCCAGCAGAGTCCCTGGCTTGGCACACGTGCTGTGTTAGCATCCTGGGGCTTGCCTTAATTATGAACTAAAGAAAAAAAACAAGCCCAAAATATTTTTAACCTGTGCTAACAGGAGGGGAATCAGCTTGTTAAAGGGCAGAGACTGGCAGGACAAGGGGGATGGAGTGAAGCTGGAGGAGGGGAGGGTTAAATTAGATCTTAGGGTGAAGTTCTTTGCAGAGAGAGTGGTGAGGGGCTGGAACAGGCTGCCCAGAGAGGGGGTGGGTGCCCCATCCCTGGGGGTGTTCAAGGCCAGGTTGGATGGGGCCCTGGGCAACCTTGTGTAGCTCCAGGCCTGGAGGTTGGTGGCCCTGCCTGTGGCAGGGGGGGTGGAGCTCTGTGACCCTTGGGGTCCCTTCCAGCCCAGACCAGGCTGGGATTCTATGATTCCCCTTGAGCTGCTGCTCTGGATGTTTCCCCAGAATTCTGTCCCTCCCCTCAGGACACTCATCCTCCCTGCTCAGCACTGGGGAGGGACCGGCTCAGGACAAGCACCGTCCCTGCCTTCCTGCAGCCATGAAGCTTTCCTGAGTGTGTTACTTGGGAGTGAGGGACAATGCAGCCCCATCCCTGTGTATGTTCTCTTTCTGCAGCCTCTCTGCAAACCCACTTCAAATGAAATTGGTTAGAAACTCCCAGAACCACTCGATGAGGGGTTATTTAAGGGCTCAGTCCCTTCCACAGAGCAGGCACAGTCCCTCTGTGTGGTGAACACCTCTTACCACGGTGTTTTGGGAGAGAGGCTGTCCTGTGAACTCCAGCTATGGGTGGAATCTGCCCTCAAAGGCAGATATAATGAGGAGAACGTTTCATCCTCAGACGTTTGGTCATGGGGCATTTGGGATCTGAGCCCTATTTGTATCTGAGCCTTGGAATCTCCCATCTGTGGAGGCTTCTAGCTACAGCTTGTTGTTTTCCTTCCTGCTACCCCCTTCAGAAGTTAAATCCTCTCTTCTTTAACCAGATGGACAGCCCAAAAAGGTTCGGAAGGTGCCTCCTGGACTCCCCTCCTCGGTAAGTGGCAGAAACATTTGCCCTGCAGGTATCTCCTCCCCCTTCCTCCATCCCCTGGGCTCCCTGCTCCCTCTGCCAGGAGGGCTGCCAGCCCTATGGGTCTGGCCACCCCCAACACTGAGGGCCTGGACTTTAGCAGGACAGGGAAGGAGTTTCCCTGCTGAGAAGTGGGGAAGCCCTGTGAGACTGCAGTTGAGGGGCACTGATCCAGGAGAAGGAACTGTGATGCTCCATGCACGGAGCAGCCGGTGGCTAGAGCCTGGACCCATACCACCGCCTCCTCCTTACTTCTCCTCCCCTCCTCCTTTCTTCCTCCTTACACCTCTCCTCCTCCTTACACCTCAGTGTAAGTACTAAGTGAAATGTAATACTGTGTGATCAGATTTCACTCCAGAAGGGAAACCATGGGGCTGTGATGCGGGCGGGCAGCTGGGGCTGCTCCAGGTGTGTGCGCTGCCTGGGCTGTTTTATAGGAAAGCTGAGCAGGCTGGAAGAATATGCTCCCCCTGCTCCTGCTACGGGGAATGAACTGAACAATGTCTTTGTGGCTACAAGTAATGGGATCTCCAGGAAAGCTAATTGGAGTGGGCTGGAGGAATATGGGAGCTGTCTGGCTGGGGCCGCGTTCCTCCCGGAGCGTTCGCGTGCTTGCAGGGGGACAGGACAGACTCTGTCCTGGGGGTGAGCTGGAGCCCAGGCTGGGGCTGCGCTGGAGTTGTGCCCTTGCCAGAGCGTGTTGTGCAAAGCTGATGCCAACACAGCATGAAGCGGGTGCCCGCTCCCCCTGTTCCCTGTGGAGCATCTTGTGCCAGGGCATTTCTTCACTGTGAGTGCAAGGCTCAGCCTGAAACCTCCACCACAAGCTCTGCCTGGGGAAACAGGCCCTGAGGTGGGAGCGGTGGGAGGATTGAGGGAGAGGAAGGCGCTGAGGGCATGCTGGTGCACAGAGGTGGTTGAAGGGTTCCTGCAGACCCATGTAGTGCAGAAACCAGCTCCAGTCAGCAGCGCTGAGTTGCTCCAAGGATTTGTGTTGTAACAGGGAAAATCCTGCTTGGAGCAGAGTCTGTGTCACTGTGTTGAGTTTCTGTGTGAAACTTGGACCTTTTAAACCCCAGCCAGCATGTGGGGAAACCATCACTGCCAGCAAATGGTCCTTTATTGGCCTCAGGTTTCAAAGGTTGACAGGGCTCCCTGCCCATCGTGCCCCCACAGGAAGAGCTGCTTGGTGTTTCCCAAAACTCAGCCCCTTCCCCAAGTCTGAACTGACACCCACACACCAGCTTTCCCAGCCCAGAAAGCGCTGGCTGTCACCTTGGCTGCCCCTTGACTGCAAAGCTCCAGGTTTTGGGAGCATGGGCAGGTGCTGTCTCTGTTCCCAATGCCATCTCATGGCTGTGACCTCTGGCTTCTTGGTTTGTTTTTGAACTTCCACATCTGTGGAGAGAAATGGGCACCAAGGCAATGAGAGAATTGTGGAGCAAAAGGAGTTGCTGGCTTCAAAGGTAGTGGATCAAAGGCTCTTGTCTGGCTCGCCTGCACCAGAGCCCACCCCATGTTATCACTGGACCCTGTGCAAAATAAATAGGTTAATCAGCATCTTATTAAAATTAAGTGCTTTAATCTGTAATTCCCTAGCTGTTTGGAGAACTGGGAGAGGTCAGCAACTGGCGTAGTCGAGGGTGGCTGAAAGGGGAACGATTGTGCCAGAAGCACAGAGGTGCTGGCATGAAAAGCGCTTGCTGGGCAGGATGGAGCAGAGTAGCTCTGAGTGCAGAGGTACCAGGGGGCTTGGAACCCCTTGGGGTTCATGTGAAATAGGGGCTGAGCTGGGGCAGTGCCTGGTGCTGGGGCTGCCACCAGGGCGTGGATCCCCTTGGAGCCTCCCTGGACATGGGTTACACCTCGCAGCCATCCTCCCTCATGGGCTGGCGTGTCTGGGCACAGGATCCGTGGCTGGATGGAGAACTCCCACCCCAGCCCCTGTGGCAGGTTGGCTGGCTGGGCTGGAGGGAGCCAGGAAGGGACTGGAATAGGTGGTGGAGTCTCCATCTCTGGAGAGATTCCAGCCCTGTCTGGACGCTGACCTGAGCAATATGAGCTGGGGAGCTGCTTTGGCAGGGGGTTGGACCCCATGATCTCTTGAGGTCCCTTCCAACCCCTGGGATTCTGGGATTCTATGACTTGGTGCAAGTTGGGTCCTGCAGGATTTGGTTGCTGCAGCAGGCGTGGAGGCTGGGAGCTGTTTCAGGCTGTGAATTCAGTCTGGTCACCGCTCTGTTTAGCTTTAGTCTGCCCCAAGTCCCACCCCGGTTCATGCATTTAAGCAAGAAAAACAGGGAGGGGGAAGAAAAACACAACCAACACCACAAAGCCCTGTGAATCCCAGCGCTGGGGCTTGATTCTTCAAGCAGTTCTCTCGCCGTGCTGGCAGTTTTAACCGGAGGAAATGACCTCACCTGGAGGTCCCCAGGCCGCCGCCGGAGCTGCCGGCGCAGGGGCTGGGGCCGTGGCGTGGGGAGCTGGGCCCTGGCTCTGATTTACCGTTTCCTGCGGAGCTTGGCCAGCTCCCCTGCGCTCAGCGGGGCTGGGATGCTCCTCGCTTGGCTGGGGCTGGGACGAGCAGACTTGGCTTTTCACACCCTCTCCCCCCCCTACACCCTGCACCGAGCGAAGAATTCGCAAGAGCCAGAGCTGCTCCTGGGGACGTGGGTGTTGGGGATGGTAGAGCAGGGTGGATACACAGCGAGGCGAACTCCCACCCCCAGCCCTGCTTTGAAACCCTGGTCCCTTCAGCTATTTATTTTTTTTTGGATTCTTCTTTTGGCTCTGGGTTTCTGAAATGGATGTTGCAGCTCGCCGCAGCCCCCCCGCTCCGCTGCCGCACAGCTGCCTCGCCTGCTGGCCGGGCGCCAGCCCCTGGCAGATGGCGTGGGGCTATTAGACGTGCTTCATTCGATTCCCTGTCCCAGCTCCCGCTATTTAATCAAATTATAGGAAAAGTCAATTTACTGGATTCTTGTTCCTTGCAGCCTCCTCCATTCCCCTGCTCTCCCCGGCTGCCCACGCGCGGCTCCCTGCGCCCGCGTCGCCCCGGCACCGGCCTGTGATGCCACACAAAGCCTGGGAATTGTCTTTTTTTTTTTGAGCAAGAAGGGGCAGCTGCCAATGTCTGTCAGGTTTTTTCCTCCCTCCCCCCCTCTTTATTTTTATTTCTTTCATTTTTTTCCTCTTTATTTCACAAGTTCCCCAGTTTTGATACGTAGCGCCCATGCCCACGAGTTGCTTTCAGCATCCTGTTTCCCCCCCTCTCCCACAGGGTCCGATGGGTGGCAAGGGGCTGGGGTTACCCCTGGGGCTCTGAACCCACTCAGCATTGGGGGAAGATGCTCCAAGAAGCCAAAACCAGGAGGAAACAGCACAGCATATTGAAATGCAATCACCGATGCTTCACTGAGTGGGTGGGGGGGTGGTGTATTTTTTTACAAAAAGATCTCTATTTTCTATTACCCTGCCAAAAAATATAAATTCTTGATGTTCTGGGCAGTTCAGAGATGTAAAGAAACGGTTTTGCCCCTTCTTGCTGGGTGAGGACAAGGGGTCAGAGGGAGGAAGCTGGCTGGGTGTGGGGAAAGAAGCTCAGGGCAGATTTCCTTTCCAAAGAGCTGTGTCTTCCAGGCAGAGCTGGCTGAGTGTGCCCAGCAGCCTCTGCTTTCGTGTGTACTTTAAGAAACGTAAATGATGAGCTGTTTCAGAATGAATCAACGGGGATGAAAATAACCCCTAACAAAGGTTCTCACGTAATCGTGAGGGGCATTATCTCAGTTTCTGTGTGTGTTGTATTTCTGCTTTAAAAAGGAAAAAAATAGGTATGTTTGTGTACTGGCACAGGGTGGGTTTGGTAAGGGCTCTCTAGGGTGGGTTTGGTAAGGGCTCTCTAGGGTGGGTTTGATAGGGGCTCTCTAGGGTGGGTTTGGTTAATTTTGGAGGCAAACTAAAGCTTTTCCTTAATATTCTGTTAAATACCAAAGCTGAAGGGTGCTGCAGAAGCTGTCTGAGAGCCTTCCCCTCCTGTGTGACATCCTTTTTGAGGGACTGCTCAGCCCTCAACTTCCCCAGTGCCTCAGTTTCCCCGCAAGCAGGATGTGTTGATTTCCATGAAGGGCTTGAGCCGGGGCTGCGCTGAGGAGCGATGCTGCAGCCCAGCATCTGGCAGGGTCGAGGTGGGGGTGAGCGGGTCCCCAAGCCTTCCCCAGTCCCTGTCACCACTGCCCAGCCCACGCCCTTGGGTGCGGGGTTCACATGCAGAAACGATGGCTTTTGTGGTTACCCATAAAAAGTTATAACCACAGAAAAAGGAACTAGAGCAGAGAGCTGAAACTTCTGCTGGCACCGGCGTCTTCTGCACGGGGATCCGCAGGGTTACGGGAAGGCAGACGTGACGTGTCTGCACCATGGGCCTCTATCTGTTCAGTACTATCACCGTGCCTTGGGCTGAGGTGCTCTGGTTGAGCCAGTCTGGTTGCCCCTCTCTTCCCCTCCCGGCTTTGCCGTGGCACCAACCAAGTGGCATCATCTGCCACGATGAATAAAAGCGAAGCTGAGTGGGTTGGGGTGATGGATGGGGCAGCCAAACAGTTCAGCCCCTTTCTTGCCCCCCAGGTGTACCCGTCCAACTCAGGTGATGACTACAGCAGGGATCCAGCTGGATATACTCCCTCAAAGCCTCCCAGCACTGTGTATCCCGGAGCCTTTTATATGGCAGGTGAGTTGTCAACCCCAGTGTCCTGCGAGCTGGTCAGAGCAGGGGATGCCTGGCCCCTGACAGACAGCAGGAGGAATTGCACAGCACATGAGAGACTCATGTGCTCAGTGGGAGATGCTCGGCATAGGCAGGATGTGACGGGGACAGACACAGCCCCTTGGCCTGGGCTGCCTTGCTCTGCTGTGGGACTCGTGCTGGCATCTCTGCCCTGCTCAGCTCTGCTTTTCCTTCCAGATGGGCTCCATAACTCGCCAGACCTGTGGAGTTCACCTGGTGCCATGAGCCAGTCGAGTTACGGTGCCATGCTGGGCAGCTCCTCCTCCCCGCTCCCGCAGTCCAGCGGCTTCAACAGTTTACACCAGCACGAACGCATGGTAACGTGTCACCGCGCCGGGGGCTGCGCTGGGCTGGCAGCATGTCACCTCATCCCGTAGCTGTCAGTGTGGGGCAGCTGGGTCCTGCCCAGACGCTGCAGCCCAGCAGCCCTTCGAGTGCAGCTCTCACCCCTCTTCCCCTCTCTGCCAGAACTACCAGCTTCACTCAGGAGAGGTGAACGGCGGGCTCCCCTCTGTGTCCGGCTTCTCCTCTGCCTCCACGCCGTACGGCGTCTCCAGTCACACGCCCCCGATCAGTGGGACAGACAGCATGATGGGTACGTACAGCCCCTGAGCGCACCGTGGCCCCCCCTCACTCCACTGGCTTGTGCACACCCCAAACTCTTGTGCAGACCCCTGATGCTCGAGGCTGTGATCCCCATGTCTGACCTACCCAGGCGCTTTTCATCCCTTGTATGTCACCCTCGCCTGGAGTCACTGCATGAAGAAGCAGCACAGCGAGGTTATTCCTGCTGGATACCTGGGCAGGCTGAGGCAAGGGGATGGGGGCCTGGTTTGGGGGTGTTCACCTTGCTTGGTGGATCTGGGAGGACATCAGGACCTGTGACATTACTTATTGGAAGCCCAGCAACTTAAAAGAGTTGTGGAAAGGATTTGCACCTGCGCTGTGGGAGTCATAGAATCCCAGCTTGGTCTGTGTTGGAAGGGACCCCAAGAGTCACAGAGCTCCAACCCCCTGCCACAGGCAGGGCCACCAACCTCCAGGCCTGGAGCTACACAAGGCTGCCCAGGGCCCCATCCAACCTGGCCTTGAACACCCCCAGGGATGGGGCATCACGAGGTCACGTGTGAAGCCTGTTCATCTAAATGAGGAATGGGAATGTTTGTGCTGTGTTTGGGTGCCACATTAAACCCCCCACTGAGTGCTTTAATCTCTAACCTTGCTGAACCTGTTACAAAACCTGTTACTGAAATGAACTTGTGTTCCCCAGGAAATGAGGATTCTGACCTCGATTCGTTGAAAACCCCTTGTTTAGGGGAGGGAAAGCAAGTTGGGGATCATAGGGGCATAAAGTGCCCTGTGAAAATGGGCTGTGCTGCAGCAGAGATGTTTGATTGTGGTTGGTAGCATGACACATTCCTGCAGCCCCATGAAAGCTGCTGGGCCATGTGTGTCCCCGGCCAGGCTGCTCTGAGCTGGGCCTCTGTTCAATTCTCTGGCAAAGCAGTAAAAGCAAGAAATGTCCATCTTGGGGTGGGTGACACCAGAGGTCTTGCAGGGTGCCCCATCCTGCTGGATTTCCAGTGCCCTGGCAGTGATGTCTCTGTCCTCTCTCAGCAGGTAACAGAGGAACCACAGCTGGGAGCTCAGGAGATGCACTCGGGAAGGCACTAGCTTCAGTAAGTCTCTGCAGGTCCTTGATATGGCCCCTTGTCCTGTCACAGCATTGGACCTTCCCCCTCTGGGCAGTGGGTGGGGGTGGTGGGGTTGGGTGCATGTCCCAAAAACCACAGCAGCCTCTGAGGGGAGGGTTCCCCCATCTCCCACATGCTGCCATCCCGAGTCCTGGCATTGTGCAGAAGTGCTTTGTGGCAGATGGGGAAACTGAGGCACTGGACACTGTTGTGGCCCCGCAGACCCATGTCTGTGAGCTGGCTCTGCCAACCATCCAGCCTGGGTCCAGTCTGGCAAGGCAGCCCCACACAGCACTCCTAGCAGGACTTGCAGGTCCCAGTAGTTCTGGTGGCCCTTTGTGTGCTGGTTGAAACTGGGAGGCATTGGTCCCACTGGGCTGTCAGAGCCAGGGGTTGCCTCTGTCCTGGTCAGGGACCTTTGCTTCTGCGTGGTGGTAGAGGGGTGCTCAGCGCTGTGCCCTGCAATGACATCTTGGGGCTCTTGCATCCCTCCAAGGTAGGACCTGAAGAACAGAGGCCATAGCTTGGGGGTGGTGACAGCAGGGACAGAGAGAGACCCCAGTGTTAATGGGAGAGCTGCTGGGCCATCATGCTGGCTGGGAGCTGGGTGTGGGAAAGGAGGTGCCCTCGGGGTGCCCACAGCACCTGGGCATGGCGGTGCTGGGGAGGGGGAGAGCCATGGCAGGGGTGGACGCTGCTGACTGTGCCCTGCTTCTCTTGCTCCAGATTTACTCCCCTGATCACTCTAGCAATAACTTCTCATCGAACCCCTCTACACCGGTCGGCTCCCCGCAGGGCCTTGCAGGTGGGTGAAGAGCCATGGCTCTGGGTGTGCAGGGGGTGTGGGGTTTGCTCTCAGGAGGTACAAGGTTAGTGTGCCTCCCACCTCTGCCTCAACTCCTGTAGACACTTGGAGTGATCTCACCATATCCCATTTATTTTTAAAAGCAAGAGAGCAAAGAGGAAGGACAGACAACCTCAAGGACACCTTTTAAATGTCTCTTTGAAGCAGCTTCTCCATCAGCCATAGCTTTTCTCCCACTGGGATCTGAGCAGTACCCAAGCAACGGCTGCACGTGTGAGGGCAGCAGCTCTGCCTGGCCCTCATGGTAGCACCATGACTTGCAGCATCGCTGCCACCCCAGGACCCTGTCCCTGAGCATCCTGGGGATGGGAGGGTTCATCCCTGGATTTGGCCCTGTGGCAGGAGCGCAGTGGGAACCAGGAAGCAGCCAACTGATTAAAAAGCATTTCCAGTGCCTGAGAAAAGCCTGTCTCTGCTCCTGTCTGGTGGGAGGGGTTTTGTCCCTGCCCAGCAGAGCTGGCACTGAGATACAGTGCCAGCACACGGCTGCCCTGGGATCAGTGTGTGCTGGCTGCCTGCTCGCTGAGGTGACAGACGCTCAGAAACCTCTCGAGCTCTGCAGGTCTGTGCTTGGTTTCCCCCTGAGGCCGAGCAGAAGCAAGGACACAGCCAGGGCCCTGCAGGGATTTCTGTGGGAGGCATGTGGGGTCAGAGCGTGACCCCTCGCAGCACCCTTGTGAGATAAGGTGGGCACCTGCCCTGCAGTGGAACGAACACCTCTGCGGGCACCCCTCTGTGGGTACCCCGCTGCAGGCACCCCTCTGTGGGTACCCCTCTGGGCACTCCTCTGCAGGCACCCCTCTGTGGGTACCCCTCTGGGCACCCCTCTGCAGGCACCCCTCTGCGGGCACCCCTCTGTGGGCACCCCTCTGTGGGTACCCCTCGCAGAGTGCTGAGGGAGCCCGGGGAAACCTGCTCCTGTGTGTACTGCCCGGCTGGCTTCGGATGAGCGGTGGCTGTGAGGTGGCCCCTGCGGTGCTGGGCACAGCGTGGTGGCTGGAATGGTGCCGTGGTGGCTGATGGAGGTNTGGTGGCCGGTACAGAGTGTGCTGGCCCATGCAGTGCCGTGGTGGCCGGTGCAGAGTGTGCTGGCCCATGCAGTGCCGTGGTGGCCGGTACAGAGTGTGCTGGCCCATGCAGTGCCGTGGTGGCCGGTGCAGAGTGTGCTGGCCCATGCAGTGCCGTGGTGGCCGGTACAGAGTGTGCTGGCCCATGCAGTGCCGTGGTGGCCGGTGCAGAGTGTGCTGGCCCATGCAGTGCCGTGGTGGCCGGTACAGAGTGTGCTGGCCCATGCAGTGCCGTGGTGGCCGGTGCAGAGTGTGCTGGCCCATGCAGTGCCGTGGTGGCCGGTACAGAGTGTGCTGGCCCATGCAGTGCCGTGGTGGCCGGTGCAGAGTGTGCTGGCCCATGCAGTGCCGTGGTGGCCGGTACAGAGTGTGCTGGCCCATGCAGTGCCGTGGTGGCCGGTGCAGAGTGTGCTGGCCCATGCAGTGCCGTGGTGGCCCAGCTTCCAGCCCCACCTAGCGGCAGCCGTGCCCAGTCCCATTCTCTTCCTGTCTCCACAGGCACATCCCAGTGGTCTCGAGCGAGTGGACAGGGTGCCTTATCTCCCAGCTACGAAGGGAGCCTCCACACTTTAGTAAGTGCTGCCAAAAGATCTGCCTTCTCCTTTTCTCTTCCGTCCCTCCTGCTCCTGCTGGGGACAGGTTTTGGGTGACAGCCATGTCCTGATTCCCTGAACCCAGAGCCCAGCAGGCAGAGGCAGAGCCTTGCCCCCTCCCCCTGTTTAGGGCCTGTTCACATCCCTGTGGGTCTGGCCCAGCTGGACAGGTTTCTGCCTCCTTTCCCTGGGTGGTTCTGCTTATGGGACCCCTTGTGCCTTTAAGGGATGGCGTTGGGGAAGGCTGGGGGGTGTTTCTCTCCACACTTGCCTTGTCCAGCCCAATACAGGATTGCTGTGGCTGCTCATTAGCGTAGAGAGCTGCAGTGCTTCTGGCTTTGTCTGCCTTAACACAGACCTGTTCTCTGTCCTGTCCTTCAAGCAAAACAAAATGGAAGACAGGTTGGACGAAGCCATTCACGTGCTGAGGAATCACGCCGTGGGCCAGACAGCTGCCATGCCCAGTAACCACGGGGACATGCACGGGCTCCTGGGCTCAGCACCGGCCCACAGTGCCACAGTGGGCAGCCTGGGCCAGGCCTTTCCTGCCTCAGTCATGTCCCTGGGAAGCAGGCACCCGAGCCTGGTAAGTGTGGAAGCATCACAGGAGCTGGCAGGGACATGCTGGGGACACAGGTCACGGTGTGAGAACAGCTCAGAGTGGCCCAGCTCGGGTGGGCTGTTGACAGTTTTGAGTGGATAGTGTGCACAGAAGTGCTGTGGCTTGTTGTCTTCGTGCATGGGGGGCTGAATCTGTGCTCGGCACAGCAGTGGCTTCTTGGGCACACGCCCTGCATGCAGTTTGCTCACTCCCCTTCTCAGGGCAGGCAGAGGTGGTGAAAACTCTTCCTTCTTCCCTGCAATGTTGATGGAAATCCCTCAAAACCAGCTTCAAGCTGTCCCCAGGGGATGCAGGGAGAAGGAGAGGGATCTGTCTCAGGGCACGTCTGCAGGAGCCAGGTATCACCAGGACTTCTCTGCTCCAAACTGGAGCACATTTTTGGCAGAGCTGGTTGCCAGTGTCTCCAGTTTCTGGAGAACCAGATGTGCTTCACTTCTGAGCTCCCCAGACTCTGCTGCTGGGCCCAGAAATGGTCTCTGCATCCTTGTGGCAGACTGCAGAGATGAGTGTTTGCATCGGGGCTGGCGCGGTCCTGCCGGTCCCTGGCCGGCGTTGTGCAGCCTCAGGGAGTGCGGGCTCAGAAAGGCTGCCTGATCCCAGGCCCTTTGGAGCCAGGTTCACGCTGCTGGGATTGTCCCTTGCTCTGGTGGCATTGGGGAGGTGGCAGAAGTGTTGGCACTTGATTGAGGCAGGACACGTGCAGCCCAGGCACGGTGTCTTCCCCAGGTACCAGCCTTGCATCTAGGCAGAGGCAGATTTCGCATGGCGGGAGGAGCTGGGTGCTGATGGGGGCTTTCTGCTTGATCTAGTGATGGGCAGGGCATGGAGCTGTGTCCTGCAGTGCCCCTGCCACAGTCCCCAGCACAGCCCTGCCCCTGGGGTCGGCTCTTCCCTCCTGTGCTCTGGGTGGTGGGAGTGCAGGGCGTGCAGCTGCCCCTCAGCCTGCTCTGCAGAGCACTGCGCTGTGCTCGGGGCGACTGCGCCCCTGCCCACTAGCCATGCCACTCCCCTCCCTCAAGGCTTGCTCTGCTTGTTCTGCTGTAGGTGGGAGGAGGTCACCCCGAAGATGGGTTGTCCAGCAACCCCAGCATGCTCCACAACCATGTCACACTTCCATCACAGCCCAGCTCGCTCCCTGACCTCAGCAGGCAGCAAGACACGTACAGCGGTAAGGCAGCTCTCCACACGTGCAAGCTTGAGGTCACCCCTTAGGTCCAGCCCTGTGCAGCAGTGACGTGGGGGGAGATGGGTGCTCTTGCAAGGCTGGTGCTCACTTGCAGCATCTGTAGGGCAGTTTCTACCTCGAGGCTTTTCCAGAGGTTTGACCTACGTGTTCCTGAGCGTCCCACCAGCTGCGGGTGCACAGACCACCCCAGTCCTGCTCTGCTGCAGGAGGTCAGGCCCTCATTCTGGAGGGCCTGTGAGGTGGGGGTGGAGAGGAGCAAGGAGTGGTGGCAGGGCAGAGCTGGCACCCCTCCAGCTCCTCTTGCTGTGGACAGGCAGTGCGGGATGAGTCGGGGATGCCACATGCTGCAGTGCAGCAGGAGCAGGGCCTGGGAACCTCCCAGCCCACTGTGCAGGTCAGACCCCTCCAACCTCTGTGTGTGGCTCTGCTTCATCATCAGGCTTGTCAGGAGGGCTGGGGAGAAGCAGCGTCTCCTCGGGAACCAGCGAAATAAAGAGGGAAGAGAAGGAGGACGAGGAGAACACGTCAGTGGCAGATAACTCAGAAGAGGAGAAGAAGGAGCTGAAACCCTCCCGGAACAGAACAAGGTGCTCTTTGAACAGGTCTCTCCCTTCACTTACTCTGTTAGCAGTCTGGGGCCATTTGGGCTGGGGTGCACCTGCAGCGACCCACCAGGCGCTGGGCTCTGCCTGGTAAGGCCGAGGGTCGTCCTGCGGCACAGACCCGCCAGCCCCTGCCCACCATGGGAACCTTGCCTGTCCTGGCACAGAGGCAGCAGAGCCCAGGCTCCCACTGCTTCCCTGTGGCTGGCTGCTTTGGGCTGTGCTGGGGAAGGGTCCCTGCCGCCCTCTCCTGCTGGCTCCCATCGCCATGGCCACAGGGCTTCCTCAGGCTCGTAAAGCAGAGGACTCCTGCACCCACCTGTGGGGTTGCTTGTGGCCATGAGTAGAAAGGACGAAGCACTTGGCTTCCCTCAGCCAGGGGCAGGAAGGTTTTGACCTCTTCCCTGCTTGGGGTCATCTCTGCTCAGGCTCCTGTATTCTCTGTCACATCCAGCCCGACATGAGGCAGGATATCTGGGAGAGTCCTTTGAGCTTGTCTGCAACCTTGCCACCAGCTCAGAGACTTTGTGAGGGTGATTCTGCCCAGAGAGGAAGCTCCAGCCCTGCTCCTGCCACACTTGCAGCCACCTCCTGCCCTGGAGGCAGAGGGCTGCCGCTTCCCAAAATGCCAACCTGGGACACCAGTGATGTCCCCCACACCTTCTCTGGGCCACTCTGCAACCTCCCAGCAACAAGCACAGGCGTTAATCGTATCGTTGTGGTTTCTTTCTTTGTTACTTAAAAACAAAGCAAACAAACAAACGGAGGCAGAAGAAGGAAGAGCCTTTACTGCTTCTCTCCAAAGTCACTGCGTGGTCTGGGTCTGAGCGCGGGGCACTGGGGCCAGCACGTCCCAGTGGGGGGCACGCAGGGTGCAGCATCCCAGCGCGTGGGGCTTGGTGTCCTTGTGCCTCACCGTATGTTTCTTTGCTGTGAGTTGACCAGTGCTGAGAGTGCACGCGAGGAATGTCCCTGTCTCGTTCTTATTTTAAACCATTAGTCAAGATGAGGATGAGGAGGACGATCTTCTTCCCCCAGAGCAAAAAGCCGAGAGAGAGAGAGAAAGGAGGGTCGCCAATAATGCCCGTGAGCGCCTGCGGGTCCGTGACATCAACGAGGCCTTTAAAGAGCTCGGACGCATGTGCCAACTCCACCTAAACAGCGAAAAACCGCAGACCAAACTGCTAATCCTACACCAGGCCGTATCAGTCATACTGAACCTGGAGCAACAAGTTAGAGGTCAGTGAGGGTCCCGGAGTGGTGATATTTTACGTATCTGATCGGCACGGGGCTGTCTGTCTGTCTGTCTCCTGTGACACGTGCTGTGGTGCCTCGCACTGTCTCTCTCCCCTGTGGCCTTGGGTTCCCAAGGTTGTTGATGTCCTTTTTTTCGTTTGTTTTTTTTTTTTTAACCTTTTTCTTTTATTTTTTCTCCTTTTTTGCATCCCCACTGTTCTCTCTTCTGTTCCCCATTGCCACTGCGTGTGCTGCATGCCGATCCCCGAGGGGGCACCTGTGCCGTCCTCACCTTCCTACAGCCAGGTGTGTCTTGCTCAGCTGCTTGGTCAGCCAAATGAAAAACAAACCCACCCAAACCCCCTCCCACATCTCCTGGAGGGGTCCCAGATCTGACGGCTCTCCAAGGGCTGCTCCAAGCACAGCCCGTCTCTGCCCGTGGCCGCAGCAGCAGTGAGCGATGCCCTGTCCTCCCTGCACACCGGGCTCTGTGTTCCTGTCCCCACTACTGAGTCTGCAGGCACCTGGCAAACCCCTGGGGATCGCTGGAGCTGTGTGAGGGGCAGTGGGATGGAGATGCTGAGCCCAGGGCTGGGCAGCTGCCTGTACAAACTGGGCTGTGAGGCAAACAGGGTGCAGCCGCAGCCAGGCACACACACACAGGCTCTCACCCTTCTGGGACACGCTCCTTTCCCACACACGTGTGTGCCTGTCTCACCCATGCTCACCCCCAGCACTGTGTCCCGGTGGGAGGGGGGAGCAGAGGGCTTGCCTTCCTGCTCTGGAGGACTTTGCTGCTTGGTTCCTGCATCCTGCAGTGCATGCTCCCGCTGCCCGGCCCTGCTGCACAGGGGGCTGGGGCAGGTTAACCCCCTTTCTCTCTGCAGAGGCTGTTGTAACACGCATCGGTGGTTTGTGCCTGGCTGTGCTCCTCTCTGCTGGCCTCTGCTGTTGCATTGATGTTGGAGTCCTTTGTGCCTCTCTTCAGTTTGTAATTTTTTGCCTTTCATAACATGTATATTTTTTCCTGTCTCTTTTTTAATTTCCCCTTCCTTTTTATTTTTTTAAAATTTTTTTTCATTTCAAGTTTTGATTTTTTTGGTTCTGTTCTTTCTGATCTCCTACAGACAGTCCCCAGCCGTGACCTCTCGGTGGTCCCACTCTCTACCTTGTACTTGCTGCTTGCGGATGGAGGCAGGAGCTGAGGGGTGGGGGTGGAGGTGGGGGCAGGGGCTAGGCAGAGTTGGCACCATGTTCATTTTGGTCTCCCACGCTTGTCCCTTTTTAAAACCCTTCTCAGTGCAGCCAGGGAAGCGAGCTGAGCCCCGTGTGCTGCGGCAGCAGGCGTTAGCTCAGGCAGCAAAGGTGTCCTTCCTTCCTTCCCTTGGGGCTGCTTTGCCAGAGAGAAGCCAGCCCCCCATGTCCCCTCCTGCAGAGCTGCCCTGGGAGCAGGGCCCTCGCGTCCCTGCACACCCAGTCGGCGCTTCCAGGACCCTCCTGCTACCAGCAGCAACCCAGCAGTGAGAGAAGGGAAAGGAGGAGGTTGGAGGTGTTGCAGGGGGGGCCAGGCAGGCAGGTCAGTGCTCCGTTTGAGGGGCACAAGGCAGCCAAGGCATTGCACGTCCCTATAGCCTGGAGGACCCAGCGTGGCCGCAGACTGTCGGCAGCACTTGCCAGTGGTGAGGAGATGGATTCATCCTGCCTGGCTGCGGCGTGCGAGGCACTGCCAGGGCTGGGTCCCTGCCGGGGGCAGCCACCACCCAGGAACAGTGGCTGCCAGCATGTGTTTGGAGGAACAGGACAGGTTCCTGCTGCTGGTGGTGGCTCCACTCCACCCCCAGCCACTCTGGGTGTGCTGGAGAGAAGGTGGCGGTGCTGGCTGGGGCCCTGAGGCAGCGAGGAGGGGACATTGGCAGAGACGAGGCAGCAAGGAGAAGGATGCAGGCAGGGACAGCGGGCCATCCTCTGTCCCACACAGGTAAACCCTTGCCTGGAGAGCCCCTGCTCCCCTCCATAAGTCTGGAGCTCCTCCAGAGCCCCCAGCACACCCAGAAAGACTCTGATGCTGCAGCCACTCTTCAGTGAAGTCTTATCCCGCAGTCCATCCCAGTGCCAGGTGTCACCCAAGGACCCTCCTCAGATAGGTGTCTTCCCTGCAAGAATTTTTGCTCTGGGGGAGAAAGTCGTCTGTACCATAAATTGGGGGTTTGGAGGGGTCAGGCTGCAGGCAAGGCCACGGTTTAAGATGCTGCCAGCACGATGCTGCCTTTCCCCTCTGTCCCCACCTGTTTTGGGCACCCCTGGGGTGCTGCCAGTGGTGGAGGCTCTCCCAAAGCTCATGACTGTGCCTGGAAAAGAAAATCGCCCCCTTCCAGAGATTGTGCTGAAAGACCTAGATTCAGTGTCTGCATGGGGGGCTGACCCTCAGCAGCAGCCAGGGGCCCTTGGCTCCTGCCCCAGTACTGTGCCCCCTACCTGTAAGAGGGTGCTGGGCCAGGCTGCCACGTGCTGCTGTGGCACAGCTTCCCAAAAACACCTTCAGCAGGAGGATTTTGCTGCAGGTGGGATTTTGGAAAGAAACCTTCCAAAGAGGGATTTGCTTTCCACCCAAAAAAGCCTTTCCTGGGGTGGGGAGGAGGCAGAGGAGGGCAGGGATGAGCCTGATTGTTTTGGCTGAGACTCCCCCTGAACTGTTAGTCATCAGCCAAAACCAAACGGGAAGGCAGAATAATGCGGAGAGGAGAAGGTGTCAGAGTTGACTCTGCATCCTCTGCCCACCCTTGCCCCCTGCCCCCCCACAGCACCCTCCAGCCCCGTGGGAGCCTGGCCCCGTGCTGGCAGCACCTTCACGTGGTTTGCAGAGGCGACAAGCAGCCCAGAAGTAGTGTGGGCCGCCCCAGGCCGCCCCCGAGACGAATTGGCTTTGCAAAGTGAGGCTGTTTGAGCCGTTTCCAGTGGACACCAGAAGCACTACCAGCACGGCAACGTATAGCCCCCCCCTCCTTGGTACTACCCCCCTGACTAATTAATCCCTGTGGTGCTATGAACCCAGCAGTACAGACGAGGCCTTGTCACTGGAGGACAAAGATCTGAGGGACCGGGAGAGGAGAATGGCCAATAACGCCAGGGAAAGGGTGCGCGTGCGGGACATTAACGAGGCCTTTAAAGAACTGGGACGCATGTGTCAGATGCACTTAAAAACGGACAAAGCACAGACCAAACTGATCATCCTACAGCAAGCGGTGCAGGTCATTCTGGGCCTGGAGCAGCAAGTACGAGGTATGGTAACAGCTGGCAGGTGTATTTCGGGGCTTTTCTCCTTCCCCACCCTTTACCCCCCACCCTCCCACCCCCCGTTGCGTTGGGCATCTCTTCTGACTCCTGCTTTCCATGTGAGGTTGTGTGTCTGCGTCAGTGGTGGCACCCTTGGGTGCTGCGGGATGAGCTTTCCAAAGTCCTGGCCCTGGGGTGGATTGGAGACTGTTCCATCTCCCCTCACGCTTAATGGGAATTTGGCACCTGCATCCCATTTAGCAGCTTTGGAAAACTCAGTCCTGGATTCCCAGAGCTGGCTGGGGCACTGGGGGGTGTCTGTCAGCAGCACGTGTTTCATCTGGCTCGGGGTTTCGCCTGAGCGTGGGGTTTTGCTCTAGCAGGTGTCTGGCCAAGTTCCTGCAGCCACTGCAAGGAGCAACAGGCAGAGAGCAGCTCACCCTCAGGTTGTTTCCTCATGTGGTCCCGTCTGTCTGTCTGTCCGTCCTGGGACTCTGTCCTCGCTCTCTGTCTGTGGGATGCTGCAGCCGTGCGCGATGGATGCTGTTGCCCAAACTGAGGTTGCCTCCCTCCCTCCCTCCCTCCCTCCCTCCCTTGCTGTTTTTGGCCTAGAGCGCAATCTGAACCCCAAAGCGGCCTGCTTGAAGCGTCGGGAAGAGGAGAAAGTGTCCGGAGTGGTAGGAGATCCCCAGATGACACTTTCAGCTTCACATCCTGGTCTAGGAGATGGTCACAATCCTGTTGGACACATGTAAAGGTACTGTCCCCCCAGCCCGGTGATCACAGCACCCCACTGCAGGTCCCACGTGCCGCTTCGGTAGCTCAGCCCCGCTCATTCGGCACCAGGCAGCGTCCTTCCAAATTTACCTTCATGAGGTGGTGTTTGCTCATCAGTGGACACCCAGAGCCTCTGCCCTGTGGGAGAGGTGCAGCCCTGTGGCAGGGACAGGGGGCTCGGTGCTCTCCCCACCCTGAGCCAGCTCAGCCCTGGTCTGCACCCCCCAGCCTTGCCCCAGTTGGCTATGGGAAGCCACCAGGTCCTTTGCCCGGTGGCCTTATGGGATGGCCATCTCTGGTTTTAAGGGAACCCTCTGTTGGCCAGGAGCCTGGGTCGTGTGGGGTGTCGGTGGGGGATTGAGCAGATCTGGGAGTGGTCAGTGGGGGTCCCCTGTGGGGATCTGCAATGCCTCAGCCTGTGGCACCCACGGCCCGGAGCGCATGGGGGGGACACGACCTCTGACATCCCCTGCGTCTCTGGGTGCCTGGGGCTGCCCTGGGACAGGGGGAAAAAAGAAGAAGAAAAAAAATAAGATGAAAAAATAAAGGGGGAAAAGGGAAGAAAAAGAGGAAAAAATGGAAAAGGAAGGAAAAAGAAAAGAGGAGAAAAAGGCAGAGCCAGTGTGTGAGCAGAATGGCGAGCCCGTGCCATATCACAGCCTGGGCTGGGCTGGAAGGGACCCCAAGGGTCACAGAGCTCCAACCCCCTGCCACAGCCAGGGCCACCAACCTCCGGGCCTGGAGCTACACAGGGTGTCTGGGCTCTGGGCCAGCCCTCAGGGCTGACTTGGCAGATCTGAGGCTGTGGCACCGGGTGCTCGTGGCGCCGCCGCGGGGAGCAGAGTCCTGTTCTCACAGGGGTTTCTCTCACTTGGGGCTTTTGGTTTGTTTTTTATTTGTAGATCTTTTTGTTCCTCTGGATAGAGAGATCTGTAGGAAGAAAAACCCTCGGTGTGACCTGCAACCTTCTCCACCCATAAACTTTAGTCCTGCTCATACTGACACACGTGACGGCTCCTGGCATGACGTAAGGGGTGGAAAAAACCCACTTTTTGTCAAAAAAAATGAAAACAAACAAAACAAAAAAAAATTGCCTTAAGTATAAAGTGCAGAACAGTCAATACATATCACTCAGTTAGGAGGGGGTGGCGTGTTCTCTTGGCTTGTTCACAAGCAGCCAGCAGCAAAATTGTGCCTAAGCTTGATATTTCTTTTTTTTTAAAAAAAAAAAACAAAAACAAAAACAAAAGAAAAATACAAAAAAAAAAAAAGAACATTAGTTTTGGGTTTTTTTTTTTAGAACAAAAAGCAATGCCTTTTGGGTTTTTTTTTTTTTTTTTTTTTGCTTTTTTTTCATATGTTTTGTAAGCAATGAAAAGGATTTTTTTTTTGTATAAAAAACAAACAAACAAACAAACTTGTCTTGTACCCCCCACGCTTTTCTGCTGCTGTTTCTATAGTTAACGTTGCATCTTTAGGATCAACCAGAATATTAAAATTGTATTAAGAGAGACTGGATATAAAGAGAGGAATTCTCAGATTGGGCTCTGAAAGCCACTAAAAGCGAATGTAGCCACAGCGAGGGGATGTTCTTCCTTGCCTGGCTTGTACCTTCCATTATAAAACAAACACAAACTCGTGCTCAATTCCCCATCTCGTTGCTTTGGCCACTTGTGATTTGGGAAAAGGAAGTTAAGCAGCAAAGCAAGTTGGCAGCAGTGTCCCCTCAGCGGTGCTCCTGCTCCTCCCGGGAGGTGACCCAGGTCCATCGTGGGTCTGCAGGGTTTGCTTTGTTCCTGGAGGAGCCCACCTGGGAGAGGAGATTCCTCGTGGCTGGCCTGGAGTGTTGTGTTGGGGAGGACAAGCTGCCAGGAGAGCAGCTTGAGGGGTGGAAGAGAACCGAGGGACTGGGGTGCTCTCAAGGTAAGCAAAGAAGCGATACGGATGCAAGAGGAGAGCCCAGGGCAGAGGATGGTGCCTCTTGCCCACACGTCTGAGCACACAGCTGGCATCAGAGGCGCTTCCAGGGGCAGCATTGAACAAAGACCAACTGAACAAAGCTGGAGGACTGGGAAGAGGTAGAGCCATGTGGAGCAGAGGCAGCCCTGGGACAGCTCAGCCACCTTGCAGCAGATGGACTGGAGGATGCTGGCAGCAGAGCCCACAGCGGCAGGAAGGGGAGCAGCTACCCGGCACGGAGGCTCAGCGCAGCCCTCAGCAAGCTGCAGCGTGATCCACATCTCCACACACCTTCTCCCCAAGAAGCCACCACCATCAGAAGTGCAAAACGCTGCAGGGCTGGGGAGAGAGGTGGTTTTACACCCCACCTTCTCCTGCTGTTGGATCTCCAGAGCATCTTCGGAGGCAAAGTCAGCTTGGCGTGCTGCTTGCCTTGCTGTGGGGATGGAGTGGCCGCTGTCATCTGCACATGGGCTGCTCTCTCTGAGCAGGAAAGGAGGGGAGCAGCGAGTGCCCGTCCTGCAGCAAGCTGGGCCAGCAATCCCTTCACTCTGAGGCCTTCCCAGCATCGCTCCAGACCGCTCTGCTCAGCGGGAGGAAGACACCCGGAGCCCCGCTGCATGGCAAGGTGCTGCATGGCAAGGTGCCCCAGAGAGGCAAGAGGAAACAGAGAGGTGCTCAGTGGTGCTGAGCTGCAGCAGCCATTCTGGAGCTGAGAATGGAAAAGCCTCCACCAGGAATTTATTCCTGTTTCTTCCCTCTCCTTCCCATTCTGAAACATTTTGTGCCCAATTCTTCCCAGCTCTGCAGGCAGGATCAGCTCCCCAGGGGATGTTATATCCATCCCAGCAGTGTTTGTAAAGCGTTGGGACAAGGGCTGGATGCTGCCCAGATCCACCTCGCAGACCCCCAGCAGGCAGGATAGTTCCTGGGGCACAGGTGCTGGCCTGGGGGGGATGTGGGCACAGTGGGTACAGCGGGACCCCTGGCAGCAGGGTGCATCTCTGGCCTGTGCTCCCAGGAAAGCTGTATTTGTCATGGGGAGAGGGAAGGACTGGCGAACAGGATGAAGTCCTGTGGCACCTTGGCAGCCCCTCCTGGAGCTCCCCTCTGCTCCTGGCTGTGCTTTGTGCTCCACCAGAGCATCTCCCCCTTCTGCCCAGCTGCCATTCCTCAGCCCCTGTCGCATCTCCGGAGCCACCTGGGAACGCTGGAGCAGTGTGGGACTCTCCCTGCTGCCCGTGGCACTGCCCTGCACTCTGCAAGGTCCAACCACAGCTCTGAGGCTTGCACGTGCTCCTGGCTTTCCCTGCCCACAGCCCCACTGCTCTCAGGTCCCTTCTGTGTGGTGAGCCCCAAGACCAGCGTAGCCTCCAGCTCTGTCCGCGGGGAGGTGGGGAGGGACAGGCCAGTGGCTGTGGTCCTGGCCATTCTCACCTGTGTCAACAGACATGTTTCAGCCTAATTAGCTTGCCAGGTTAATGACACCCTTCCCTCCCTTGGGTTCTTCTGCCTGTGGAAACACCAGGCAGTGTGAGAGGGGTCAGGTTTTCCTCCTTGCCCCATGGAGCAGCAGCTCCCTTGCAGCAAAAGCCACGTCTTCCTGAAGCATCCTCCTGGGTCAGGTTGTACTTCATATGGTGGAAGGAGTTCAGTTTGGGGACAGTGTCGCACCAGCAGCGTTCAGACAAACAACCCTGATTCATGCTCTGGGGTAGGAAATGGGGAGCAGGGAGCTGCTTTCTGCAACCTCTACAAGGCAGCTTCATCCCAGGAGCATTTCTGCCCCGTCAGCAGGACGGTGCTGGGGCTGGGAGGGTGCTCCCTGCTCTGCGTTTTCTGCTGGCTGGGTGCTGCTGCCCTGGGATGGGATGGGGTGGGGTGGGATGGAGCAATGCCCCAGCCCTGGCAAGCTTGAAACCACACAGAAAAAAACCAAAAATGCTTCCCCAATGCTTTGATTTTGCAAGAGGAATTCGAGGTGGCAGCCACGGATGCTGGACTGAAAGGAAAATCCAAAAACTCAACAACATTTGGAAAATTGAGAAGATTTATGATTTGTTCAAAATTCTGCTGACCTCCATCCCCTGTGAGTCATGGCTGATGCACTGCAGGCGGGGGGAGCCCTGTCCCATCATCCCCAAAACACCAGCCATCAGGACAGAGATGGGGCTTTACATCTGCATTTAGGTGGCTTAGACACTGTTCTCTTGACAGCAGAACCCGCTGACATCTTGGCAAGGTCCTTGAGCATAAACATCCCTGCTGGGTGCCAGGGTTTGGAGGAGATCTTGGTTCCTCCAGCAGCCAAGTGTGGTGCTGGGGGTTGGTAGTGCTGTGCCTGTGCTGACGTTCCACTATTCAATTGTACAGATCAGTTTCCTCCCCAAATTTGCTTCTCTGTCCCCCCGTGTGCTGGAGATCCCGTACAGAGGTGTCACTGATGGGTGACGTGCCGCAGGGTGGCATTCGGGTTTCTGCTTCCTCTCTTAGCCTTGTGTGCATGGGGGTCTCCAGCACTGCATGCCCCTCGGCACTGGGGGGCACAGAGCCCACCCCCCAAAGCTTTCTCAGATAGGGAATCCTGGAGAGGCCACCTTCCCCTGTGTTTTCTAGTTTCCCTTATCCCAGGCTGCGGTAGCTGAGCTGCATCACAGTCAAAGAGGGGGCCAGTCCTGGGGTCTGTACCCCAAGGGACCTCCTCTTTCCTCCCCCAGGCAGCTCCCCCTGCACGTCCCCACCGAGAGCCGTGCGTGCCACCACGTGCTGGGGAGTGTCTGGAATTCGGCTCGTTTTATTAACAGCAAAAATGGCAGGGTTTTGTTCTTTCTCTGGCTCTCCACCTGCTTTTGCCCCAGAGCAAAACAGCTGCAGCCTCCCAGAAACCAAACCTTCATGGTCTTGTACTGACTGCGCTCGGCATCAGCAGGAGGCGGTGGGAACCCGCCTGCTGCTCACAGCAGCACCCTGGGGAGCAGGATTCCAGCTAAGCCCTGCTTTGGCAGCCGCTCCCTCGCCTGTGACCCACCAGTCAGACCTACTGACAGCTGAGCAACTGTACGGCTTGTGCTCAGGCCCAGCTCTTTGCCAACACCTCCTGCTCCCCTGCTTGTGCAGCTTATGCCAGTGTCCTGCAGAGATGTGTTGGCAGGAGGGACCTGGGACTTCTGGATCCCCATCCATGCCCCTCTTGTCGGCACTGAGCTCCGTATGGGAGCACAGGGCACAGTGGTGCTTGAGCAGGGATTGGGGCAGGCGAGTTAGCTGCGTTCCCCAGGATCTGGCTGGTGGGAGCAGGTCCGTGCCAGCCCTGCGTGGTGGGGACAGCATGCTGCCCCTCCTGTGTGTGCCGTTGCCCTGGGGCTGGGGGTCTGGCTGCCCTGCTCTGCAGTAAGGGCTTCTCTTCAGCAGAAAAAGGCAGATGTGAACCCTCCTGCGCTGTGACTCGGGGCCTGGCCCGTGCGTGGGCCGTGAGCCGCTTTCCTCGAGGTCTCACACTCGCTGCCCCGTAGCGACTGAACAGGAAGGACAGACTCGGGCTGGGATTTCCCCAGGAGTCTGCAAGTTCAGGTTCAGTGCAGAAGCCACTCCCCAAGGTGCTTTGCATCTCCCACGTGTGCTCTGTGGCCCTTGCTGGGCGATTCAGCACATCCTCCCCCTTGGTAGGAAAGGGCCAGGGGAGGCTTGAGAAACAGGAGGTTTTGGGAACCCCCCCAACCCCCTCTCATCCCTGGGCTTTGAGCCCAAGGGGAAGCTGCCACCTTCAGTGCTGGTGGAGCCCCTTGCCGCCTTGCAGGCCGTGCTGCCCGCCGTGTTGGTCGCTCGGGGCCAGCTTGGGCCAGAGCCGAGCGTGGGGAGGTGAAGCAGAGCTACTGCTAGAGTTGGGCCAGGACAAGCCACCAGCCCCCAAGGAGTGGTGCTGGCTAAGCTGGAGCGAGCCGTGCCCCCTGGGTCCCCCCGTTCCTGCTCAACACCAGCAATAGCAAGACCTGTTCTCCGTACCACGAGCTTGCACAAGGTCTTTGCCCTGTTGAATCCTATGCAACCCCTTTTCCCCTCTCCTCATGGTCTCCTGATCCCAGCCCAGCCCTTCCCCGCCGCTCTTGCCCGTGACTGCTCAGTTCCCACTCCCAGCTGTTCTCAGGGTCCAGTAGCTCCACAAGCATTCCAAGGCCTGTGCCCTGGAGCTGGGGGGTGGTTAGGAGGCAGGTAATACGGCAGGGACACCCCTTTCACCTTGTGCTGCAGGAGCTGAGCACTTCTGAACTGGAGGGGGTGAGACCTGGTCCTGGGGCTCCTCTGCACACCCTTCACCCTCCTGTGCCTTCTGCTAGATGCTTGGCTGCTCGCTGCCAGCATCCTTCATCTCCACTGTCTCCCCAGTGCCCCTGAGCGGAGAAGCTGCGTCCCATCCCACCTTGTTACTGGACAGCTCTGTGATGTCTGAGCCTCAGGCTTGGCCTGGCCGCTCTCCCTTCACAGGCTTGTGTTTCCCTTCCTCCTGCACTGCCTGATCTCTCAGCCAGCACCTCCGAGCTGTCTCCCCTCCTGTGCAGCCACTGTGGGTCTCTTCACAGTGGGGCAGAACCGTGCCACCAGCTACTGGTGGGAGGAGGATTCGGAGGTGATGCTGTGGGTCAGTCCCATGGCACGGCTGCCTCTCCCTGCCCCGCTGCCCTTGGGGACCCAGTGCTCCGTGCAGAGGTTCCATCGGGACACTTGCTCCCTTGGGGAGAGCCAGCAGTCGCAGTGCCTTTGCCTGGGGACTCCCACGCGAGCTGAACGTGGACGAGGGTCTCAGGATAGCAGGGTCCTTGCTGCCAAACCTGCTGCATCTTGAGTTCCACCCTTGGGGGCGAGAGGCGGCCATGCCATGGGTCTGCACTGCAGCCTTCCCCTCCCTCTGCTTTCGTAGGCCTCTTGCTCCTGGCGCCCTGCTGTGCCCGGCCCAGTCCCCCAGGCACCCCCGGCCTTGGCGGGAGAGGGAACACATCTCACACCCTGTTACACCTCGGCACGGTGCAGCTCCAGGCACCACTACAGGGGAGCAAAAGGGGGTTGCTGTCCTGGGTATCAAGGCCTTTCAGCGAATGGCACCCCTGTGCCGTGGGCAGCCACGGAGCTCCCTGGGGCAGCTCCTGACGTCACACTTCCCCTTCCCAGTGCCACGTCTTCCCAAATCACTTGAAACCCACCAGCTTTGGAGCAAACCCTGTACCGTGGGGCTTCTCGGGGAGGGAAAGGGGTGGGGGGGGGGGGGGTGAAATCCATGTACCCTCCTTCCAGCAGTGGCCAGGAGNGTTGGGGGGGGTCAGATGTTACTGAGTTGCTCTTTCTATATATTTTTGTAGGACAGGGTGGGGGGTGGGAGAGCAGGTGGGAGATGCCTGTGGACGTTGTTTATTTTTAACCCCATAGAAAGTTTTGGGTTGGTTTTTGGTTTTTTTGGCCTTTAAAAGAAAAGAAAGAAAATTGGTCCTTGCTTTTGATGTTTATGCTGCCTACCTGTAAATCCAGATGTACTTAAGTGGCTGAAATCCTTGTTCTTAAATCAGATACACATTATAGTTTTGAACTATATATATAGTAAATATATACATATATGCCTAACCCAGCAAAAAAAAAAAAGAAGATAAAGAAAAAAGAAAAAAAATAAAGTATTTGGGGGTGGGGAAATGGGTTGTTCTCTGAAATGAATCACAATTGGGGGATAAAATTGTGTTTCCGAGTGCCTCAAGATATGAATTGTTTTCATTTTTTAAAATAATTTTATACAAGTGTCAAAACAGCTGGCTGGATTATTTGGAATTTTTAAATAATCCTAACTTTTTTAAAGTAGATTTTGAGAACTGTCCTGTATATAACAGTAATGTAGCAATAAATGTGACATTTTATAACAATATTACTTCTTCCCCAGATCTGTCTTTCAGATACTGTATACCTATGAATGGAAAGTTGTAATAAAGGTTTTACCTTGTACTAAAAAAAAAAAAAAACCCAAGAAAAAAAAAGGATGAAACGGGTTTTTAGACACTACCCACAGCTTCTCCTGTACCTCTGCTGAGGTCAGTAGGGCCCTTCAGCACCTCTGGGTGCTGTTCCCATGAGGCAATGTGGTTTTAGCCCAGGTTACATGTGGCAGGGATCTCTTCTTCATTCTGTCCTTGGGACCTGCTTTGGCAGGGAGTTGGACTCGATGATCTGGAGCTCCCTTCCAACCCCTGCAGCTCTGGGAGTGTGTGATTTTTTATTGCTGGAGATGTTTGTGATGGGGTGTGGTGGTTTTGGCCCTAACCAAAGGCCAAATCCCCACCAAGCCGCTCGCTCACTCCCCCCTTCAGCCGAAAAGGGGAGAAAATAGATATTGGGAGGCTTAGGACTTGAGATAAGGCCAGAGGGATCACTCTCCAATTAGTGCAATGGGCAAAACAGACTCAGCACAGAATAAAGGAGAGAAAAGTGATTTATTACTACTTACTACAACTAATACACCCAGTGAACCGGAACGAGA